>JAYRBV010025427.1:0-10635 GCA_036023255.1 Mitrocomella polydiademata
CCCACCTTAACTCATAACCCCCACCTGAAACCTTATTTTTTCTAAGTCCCACCTGAAGTTTTGGGCTCCAAAAAGGCATTACCCCCCCCCCCCCCAGCAGATTGGGGGGGTGGACACTATGGCAAATCAGACAACTCGAGAAGTAAAATATCACACATATGAGCCACACCCTACCCACAACAAGTGAGATGAGGTTTACAACATAACGTTTCAAACTCGTAGTATAGTATAAAGAGCAAAAGGCTATCTCTATGGTTTACATGAAACACGCCTTAAATTCACTTTAACTCAATTGGACAACCGCTATTTTATAAGGTCGGGTAAACCTTAGTCTGCGTAACATTCCACGTTGCCTCTGCTTCGCGTTTCAAGCGAATTGCCGCTGCGTTGGTCTCTGTAGGCCTATGCTTTTCCGTATTCGATAACCGGCAGGTATAAAACGCATACTGTATACTGCATACTAATTTCAATATCTCATTAACAGTATAAGTGCTAGGAACTTGAAATTTTGACCAATAATAGATTATGTTAACACAAGTCTAAATAAAACTTTCAGTTCGGCCGCCTGTTTGATTGGTATTTTACAGACCAAAACACAAAATTTGCAATAATTTGTGATTTATTTATGTCTCCAATTTACCCGCATATAAGAAAACAAATGGTTTGCCTAGAGACCAGCGCAGCGACAATTCCCTTTTTAAAAGCGAAGCAGTGCAAAAGTGGAATGCTGTACAATCAAGCTAGTGTCTTATTTCAACAGACGTATTTCATATCGCGCTGCAATCTTTGATTTTAGCCGTGAAAAGGGACAAGCCATATCGTTACCTACAGAACGGCCTATCTGTATGATCACGAAAAACAAGCCACAGACTCCTTCTTTGTACTGTCACATCAACCAAATTTTTCTTTTACTGTCATAGGTGCAGGAGAGCGAAGACGTTGTGCCGTCACAAGTAGATTATAGTTTCCGTACATTTGTTTGTTTGTCCCTTTTTCGGCTAAAATCCAAGATTGCAGCGCGATATGAAAACGTCTAATATTAGAGAGTATTGACCTCGTTCTTGATCACGTGTGGCTTGTCAACATGAGTTGAGGTTCTATAGTGCATCCGCCAAAAAATAGCACCGATGCCTTTTTTTTCTAATTGCGATAAGTGCCATATTTTTGTAAGTCACACTGTATAATGAGACATCTCATTTAATCTATACCGTAAAAATCCAGGATTGCAGTGGATCTAGAACTAGTTACTGCTTGTGGAGAAGAGTGAAATATCATTATCTATTGCTTTTTTTTTCAAATAAAATGTGACGTTTTATTCATTTCACACTTCTCCACATTATAAGGTAACCAGTAACTAGCTCTAGATCTACCACTGGATTGAATGAAAATCATAACATCTAAAAGTTGTCTTATATATTTTAGGTACACTCAAGTATATCAACAATTAGTAATAATTCCCAGGAGGAAAAGGAGGATGCTGCTGTGCACCCATATTATTTTGGGGTTGCTGTAGTCTATTTTGTTGCATCATCATAGGTGCTTGTTGTGCGTTGAAATTAAACGCGTTTTGTTGTTGGTTCATTTGGTTGGCTACCACCGTATTCATGAAAGGGCGTTGTTGTTGCTGCTGGCTTACAACAGGAGGCATGGGTAAGAAGTTGGACGGTTGCCCAGGGAACGGCATTTGAGAAGGCATCTGGGGAGGCATTTGAGGCTGAAAACCTGGTTGCTGTTGTTGTTGGAAACCTTGTAAAGTGTTGTTAAATGGCTGTTGTTGTTGATATGCATTGTAAGGCTGTTGCTGCTGCTGTTGTTGTTGTTGTTGCTGAAGTTGCTGTGGTTGCTGAAGTTGCTGTGGTTGCTGTTGCTGTGGTAACTGTTGCTGGTTGTTGGGTTGCATAGGAAGTCTTGGTTGCTGCGACATCAAATTTTGACTCTGCGGTATTGGGTTATGAGCTTGAGGCATTGGTATCGGTTGTTGCTGTAGCTGTTGTGGAGGTTGGTGCTGCATTTGGTGTTGTTGGTGCAATTGTTCTAGCATCGACTTTTGGGAAGTCGATTGTTGGTGATGATGGTGATGTTGAGGAATTAGATTACCTTGTTGCTGTATCGCAGAACCTAGTTGATTATGCATTGTTTGCTGTTGTTGTTGTTGTTGTTGTTGCTGCTGCTGCTGCTGCTGATGCAAAGGTCGCGGAAGAGGCGGCTGCTGATTTATCGGTTGCTGTGATGGTAATGGTTGTGGCGGTTGTTGCGGCTGTTGCCTCTGTTGCGACTTGCTGGGTGGTGTACTTTGAAAGAATGAAGACATGTGATCAAGAATCGGTGCTGTTGGTGGCTTGTAGGGGCTCGGCTGTGGTAGAGGAGGTTGCGAATTGTTTCTCTGTAAATTGTGTTGCATTTGAGGAGGTGGAGCCACGACTGTAGGATTGGATGGTCTCATCGGTGATTGCAAGCCATGAGGCGGGGGCGGTCCTAAGGGCGAGTGCTGTTGTTGTTGGTGCAGGAAGGATTTTAGCTGCTCGTGCCGCTGAGCTTTGGGTGAAACAAGATCAAGGTTTTGTGGTTGCGGAGGGAACGGCGGATATGAGGACGATGGTGGATGCGGTTGTGAAGGGGGTAGTGGCTGTGGATGAGGAACCTGGTGGTGTTCTCGTTTAGCGGCTATGGTAACGGGGGCGTTGATCACAAAGGAGACTTTGGTCGTTGGTGTAGCCAGTTGCATAGGCTGTGCGTTTGAGGTGTTTGACGTGTTCAAATGCAGTTCACTTTTTGCTGTAAATGGAAAGGAGAAGAAAAGTAAGAGCGACCATATTGTAAGCTTACGGAGCTACTCATTAGTCTTCATGATTAAGTATTGATACCACAAATTTCATTAAACTTTCAGGAAGTCTGGAAGCACTATTCAGGTAGAAAGTATATAATACCTTTTTCCGGTACACTCTGTGTCGGAGGAATCGTCGAGAACGTAGGAGTTGCCAAAGTTGTTGCGGCGACAGAAGATGCTGTCACAACACTTGATGATGGTGTCGTCGATGTAGACATGGTAGTTGTTGTCGTTGATGTTGTACTGGTTGTTATGGCCAGAGGCGACCCTGTGGATGGGTGCAGTTTCTATAAATAAAAAGGATAAGGGAGAGATCTAAGGCTTGTTTTCTTGGTTTGCCTAATCATTTTAAGATTAATTTTAACGCTAGAAATAATCTGTCATTGGACCAAACTTAGTTGGAAATTTTGTCTGGTTAAAAGCTTTGTTTAATAAGGTATGTTTTAGAAAGATAAATTGGGTGGGATCGGTTACATGTTTTGGTTACATTTATGTGGTTGTGTTTGTGAAAGATAGACTAGGTGGGGACTTTAACAAAATATTTCTTCCCTTTAAACATACTTAGAATGTAACATAATAAAAATACAGTTTATCCGTGTGAAATCAAAAGTATATCGGCCCATTATTTGTCAGGACAACTATCATTTGCTTTCGCTGTTTAGACCTATATTAGACCTACCTAACAGCAAGTCGGGAGGGTATCTTTGATAGACCGGTAAAAATAAAAGAGATGGAACACTATCTTACCAGTTTTTTGGTCTGAGGACTTCCAGGTGGCTTGGGTAATCCTTTCAATTTGTCGATGGTGACGTTGGGAAAACGACGCTTAGGGGGTTTTCCTTTGTACATGTTGGTCAACTCTTCGCATATTTCTGAATGAAGAAGAAAAAGGAATTCTTTCACCATAATCATACTGAAGATATATGTATTTTATTAAGAAACAGTTTTGTAAGAAACAGTGTTAAAATCTTGTACAAAGAAATTAGGAAATATTAAGTTAGTTGTTCCCTTTGCCATTGCCCAGAGGTAGAGCGCGCGGAAGTTAATGATGACAGTAAACATAAACAGGTAAATATATATACCAAATATCAAGAGAAAATCCATAAGTTTTTATGTTTTGTTTGATTAACACTATTTAGAAAACTTAGTTCTCATTGTAATCCTACGTTTTGTCCAGCAGGGGCAAACACGAATCAGAGATTCCAAATTCTAAACAACTAATTCATCTGACCATTAGAACAAACCCTCAGTATGACCTTTACAACAAGGAATCTGTAGGTTGTAGACAAAAACTCTGGAAAAGAGGAAATCTCTTATAAAAAAACTAACCTTCAAGTTCCGGCTCTTTTGCTTCCGGGTGAAATGTTTTCCACCAATCAGGTCGGGGCTTGGTCATGAAATCTCGAATATTTTGATTGGACAGTTTGAATGATAACAGCAGCACAGCAAGACCAATCACATGGGGTTTGTAGACCAAGCACAATGTGGTAGACAGACTAAATGAAAGAAAGAAAACTTGTCGATAGCCTTATAGCGTCGTGGGAAATAGATCTATCGTACACCGTAAGCCAGTATCATTAAAAATAGGCAATATCTTTTCACCAGGGAGTCATGGTACGAAACCGATAATACCCTGCAGTGTCCAGTGCAGGTGAACTACGCATAAACTTTGAGGGTAGCTGGAAATAGCTGGTAAAAAATAATCAAGCCAGAAAAACCCTATTGAAATTTTAGATAAAAACCTAATTCGTAGTACCTGTCATTAATAAATATCCAGGCCTTTTGAACAAACTCATTGATCTTTTCCGTATCACCTGAAAGGGAGAGATGAGTGATAGTATGTAGGTAAGGTGCTGTAGTACTTGTAAGAATAACGTTTAGAAGGCTGAAAAAAATGTATCATTAATTATTATTAATTTTTTATTCATCAAGAATTCCCCTTACGCCTCGAAACAAAGTCCAATTCAATTCAATTTGATACTTTTGTAATAAGAACTATTCATGGCTGTAACCAGGATTATTCATACTTCACACAATACAGTGTGACCCATAAAAGGTACATTTCAAAACAAAAAGTAATGACAATGGTAGTAGTAAAGGAAGGTAAAGGAATCTACTTTGAGATTACCTTTTAATAGCTTTCCAAATTTAATTAGATAAGTATATGGATGATTGAGTTGTAAATCGAATTTGATAGTTTGGAGCAAAATCCTTTCGATGATCATCACTTCTTCCTGAAAAAAAAAAAATTTAAATTAATTTTTTTGTTTTCATTTGAAATAAATATACCCTAGGCTAACGACTACCAACGAGAGTCCTTCCAAAAACAAACTAAACTAGCAGTAGTCACCAAACCCCTCGTTCATGCATTCATGCTTGCAAAAATAAGAGAAAAGATGAACATGAGCAATAAATACCCTGGGGTTATCACCAAAGGCTTTGAATCTGTTATCTGATAATGACTGTTGGGTGATCTTCAAGATGTCTCGGCATTTCTTTGGTGTCTCTTCAACTTTACCAGCCAGGAACAGGCATGTCGGTGCAGTGACCTGAATGAAACAGAAAAAAGTTAAATATTGTACATTTCAAATGTTTATAGTGAAACTTGTAGAAGAGATTTATGATGAAAAAAATAGGAAATTAATAATATAGCTTTTATATAAATAATTTATATTGACAACTTTACACTACTTACCCATCTAGAAAACTCTTTGAAGGAATGGAACATATAAAAACGATGAAAGAACACTATTCCAGATGCCATAGTCAAATAAGGTCTGAGAAGCAGTAAATGTTAAAGAAAAATCATAAACCCTGAGAAATGTGGAAAGATTGACCAAAAATAAGAAATTTCATAAAGATAATAACGAAAGAGATTTTCACGGTCAAATTATTCCAAGGAGCAAAATATAAGAAATATTAAAAGAAATCTTTCTTGACATACAAGAATAACTTTCGTCACTTATGACAATAAACTTTTCTATGCAATAATAATTTTCCATTTGAAAAGGATACAGCCCTAGCTTGTTTCCAATCTCCATAATAAAGCGAGCACCTTCTTTTCGGTACCTAGCCTCAGTTTCAAAATCAACTGCATCTAGCCTGGATGGTGTATTCAGTTCCAACGTCTCATATGAATGATACCACTTCATTGTTGCTATATTTATAGAATCTAAAAAATGAGAGTGGAACTAGTTAACTTCACATAATTTTCTTAAATATCAAACTAAAAACTGAGGTATTTAAATACAGATTTCAACTATTTCAATGTATGAGACCAAAGTACCTTATCAGAAAAAAATGTCGGACAAGAATTTTGATGCCTTTAAAAATTGTCATATTCTTTTAGAAATTTGCCTAAGTCTGTGCAAAATTTACGTTGGAAAAAACTATTTGCCAGACAAAATTTCCGTTACCTGATAGCCTTTGAAAAATTTCGTAACTTTGGTTGGACATTGATTTGCCCAATAAAGTACATAATTTAAGATTTTAGGATAGAGAAAAGCACTATACTGAGTGAAGAAAAGCGGTTGACTCATTCAATGCTACCAATAAAAATACAGAACTAAATAAATGCAGGTTCTTAAAAGAAAAATATATATTTTTTAACACTTCTCTAACCCATCATTTAGGTCTTTGTTTCAAAAAAATATCATCACAGTAAAATACCTAAGAAGACACTTGTAGATGAATTAACCAAACACCATTTTTTTCAATTCTAAGTAAGTATAAATTATTTTACAACAGAGAGGTATAGGTGTTTTATATATTATCTCTTGAAATTCTAATGAATATTCTCATTACATCACTTTCCTACTTCTTTTGGTTGGTGTCTAGCCATAAGTATTAAAGAAAATTTAAAATGATATTGCTAGGACATGGAAGTAAAAAGGAAAAGTCTAGCAGGAAAACTCTTAGTTTAACAAAGTGAAGATAATTCCAGTCAGAAGTCAGATCTATTTAATTTCATTTCATGATTTCAAGATTGTAGGTAGGTTGTAAAATATTGTAATGCAAGATTTTTCAGCCTACCTTCCAAATTGAAAGTTGAACATTAATAAGGTGATAATAATAAATAATAAAAATCAATGCAGAAAAAATAAAAATTTTAATTCCATTTAAAATAGTGTCCAATAAGGTTTAACAGAAATAATAGAATATGAATTCTAGTAAGGGATTCCACATTGTTCTTCAAGAAGAATGACAAATTTCATAACACGGTCCTTAGACTGTACGGCCATCTCTATCAAACTGATGAGCTTTTTTATGCTTATGCAAATTTTCTTCCCGCTCATTTGTTTGGTAATATCGTCCACTTCCTCTTTCGTAAATTCACCCAGCTCGTTAAGAATGTTTTGTAGATGGCTGACATTTGTTATGGATGGCACATGGACGATTGGAGTGTTGAAACACGACAACATCTGCATCTGCTCCAGAACATCCCGACAACTTGTTGTGCCAATGATGAGAAGCTTTTTCCCTTTCTTCACTTTCTTCTTCAGCAAAACATGGAGAGCTTGAAGTATCATATTGGAGAATCTCGGTCCAATAGGTACGTAATCAATCAGTCGTTCAATATCATCCACTATAACGCAACTCAGCTCTGACTTGTAGGCATCTTCAAATATTTTCTTGATGGCTTGACATTTTGCACTTTCTGAAAAACCAATCATGTTTTCAGCAGACACAACTTTGATAAAAGGAATACCAGATAATTTGTAGGCAAGATGAGCAGCCATTGCGGTTTTCCCACTACCCCCAGGGCCCTCCAGCAAGACACTGACTGGTGAGACTAGATTCCCCATTTTTGTTTGGTTAATCAGTAGTTTACCATCTTGAATGATATGAGTCATAGGTTCACCATACTCGATGATTCCATTTGCAATATAATGATCAGAGTCATCAATCCCAGCACCAAATGATGGCTTAATATCATTCTCAATGGCATTTATAAAATCAGCACGGCAAAGTTTCAAGCTTTCGACAGCATTTGGGTCAATTTTAACGGTACTCTCAGCTTTAACCAATCTATTCATAGCTGTGGTGGTGGCTGCTCTTACAACGCCCTCAAGTTCTGCACCACTGAAATTCTTGGTCTTGCCAGCAAGTTCTTCAAGATTGACATCACTCTCCAACTTGTCATGGCTTTTCAGTTTTGCAGTATGGATTTGGAGAATTTGTACTCTTCCGTGCTCGCTTGGTAGGCTGATTTCCATTTGTACCTCTAAACGACCTGGACGCAGTAAAGCTTCATCAATCAAATCTTTACGATTGGTCATTCCAATCACCAAAATATTGTTCAGTTGCTCAACACCATCGATCTAAAGAAGAAATCAATTGTTAATTATCAGAATTAGTTTTAACGATGTTTTTGAGGAAGATTTGGTCAACTCTCGAAATAATCATCGGTTGCAGGACGATAACATGTCTGACACTTTTCAAAACTGCCTGGACCCTTTAAGGAATTTAGGTTGGACAATGACCAATGTGTGACAATTAAAGTGAGGCTTGTTTAGAATAAAATTATATTTCATTTTAATATACAGAGGTGACAGGAAAGTCAAGAATCTTTTTGATTCTTTAGCCATAAATTTTAAACCATCATAGTCATATCAAATTGTTAAACAGTGAGAATATTTCAGTTTCCTCAAAGCAGAGTTTATAAAATCTAACTTCAAAAGGTGAAAGAAGAAATGTTTTTACCAACCTTAGAGAGTAACTGATTAACAACTGTGTCTGCCACACCTGTACTACCCGATACGGTACCTCTTTGTTTACAGATAGCATCAATTTCGTCAAAAATTATCATGTGAAGACCGCTGTTTGCACCAAACTTTTTTTGGTCATTCTCTGCATCTTCAAACAACTTACGGATGTTAGCTTCGGATTCTCCAACAAATTTGTTCAAGATTTCGGGGCCATTTACAATTTTAGGTTCTCTGGAGTTCAGCATTTTTCCAATCTGACGAGCCATAAGAGTTTTACCTGTTCCAGGTGGCCCATAAAGTAAAATTCCTTTTACATGTTGCATTCCAAGTTGTTCGATCAACTCTGGTGGAAACACCCTTGAGGCAAAAGCACGGCGAAAAATTGCTGAAAACTCATTGTCTAAGCCACCTATGCCCATTTGGGAGAAATCCCAATCTGGATTAATTATAGATGGCATTGCTGATTTTCCCTTTGCCTTTCCGGTCAACATAATCACAGAATCTTCCTTCTTGTCAAATACAATTTGAGTGTTTTGTGTTACTAAACCAGTTGTTACTGGCTTACTGTTTGGCATATCTTCAAGACTCCTTATCCTGAGTATAAGATAAGGTAGTTTCTCTGTTTGGAACACAACCTCTTGGTTAATTGTGAATGGGCACTGGTTAAACAGACTTTGGAACTGGGATTGGAGTACATCTGTATTATAAGACTCTTTGGTAGTCTTCGTTTTTTGAAGGAAATCCACCTCAACTTGAACTGATAATAAAAATGTCTTGAAGGCTGGAACAGTAGCTATCTCAACTGGGGTACTCAAACCAACTCCTAACGATTTCCTTTGAATAGCACTCAGACCAACTGATCCAGATGGAATTTTTGGATGCGACCAAATGCCAAATAATTGACCTTGGATCTTCACATAATTTTCTGTTTTACCTTCCACTTCATCACCTCGGTATGATGGAAACAACTTTGATATGATGTCACTTGGGCTGAAAACCAAGCGATTTTTCATGGATATCTCATCAGAGGGAATTTTAGAGACACTAAACTGCATCTTAATATGTGAACTAAAATAAAGGAAATCAGATGATAAAAATGAGAACAATGAGACAGTGCATCTTATTATGTGAACTAAAATAAAGGAAATCAGATGATAAAAATGAGAACAATGAGACTGCAAGTTTATTTAAATTGTTTATCAAGGGTCTATTCCATTCAGCACAAACCAGGTCGAGCTCGTCGTAAACAAACACTATGTTCACATTTACAAAAATAAAATAAAATAAAAAGTTGCCACCTTGGAAAGATGTTACGTAATCAATTTATAGCATCAATTTCATTATTTTTGGTCGCCATGCATGCCTACAGCCTGCATGGCACCCAGTTGATTTTTCTCATAATCAGAAAATGTATGCGTGATAGACAACTTTCATTTTGCGCGTCCATAATGGATTTCACCTGAAAAGGGGACAAACAAATAAATGTACATAAACGATAATCTACTTGTGACAGCACAACGTCTTCACTCTCCTCCACTCAGTTTACTATACCAAAGATGTTACGAAGATTTAGTTTGTGTAACAGTACACAGGTGGAGTGTGTGGTTTGTTATTTGGGATCGTACAGATGGGCTGTTGTGTAGGAAACAAATTTGTTTGTCCTCTTCCACTGCTGAAATCCAATATGGTCGCGCAATATGAAAGTTGCCTACTGACACCAAGAAACAGGGGTTTTTTCTAAAATTGTAAACAAACAGCACAAAAAGATAACATCAGGAAAGTGTGGGACGAAAGTGCCTAACCTTGCTTTCGAGATTTTTCTTTTAGCTAAATATGCTTTTTTATCAGATTTATTGTTACCCCTTCTCCCCCCTAATCATTGGCCATTAAAAAAAAGAAAATGGTTTGTAGAAAGGCCCCGAACTGCCACAAGGGACGCCAGTTAACAGATCTAGACAATCACAGCAGAGTGAGCCACTTATTACTTTAATATTTGAAATACTCAGTCAAATATGATTGCCTATATTTTGAAATGCCGTCATTATGAATATACATTATACATTAGAAACAGAGTAAAACCTGGAATTACTAAACATCAGA
>JAYRBV010025438.1:0-10632 GCA_036023255.1 Mitrocomella polydiademata
CATGCAGGGCCAGGGCTTTCTTCCGCGCCATCACAAATATCAGAAAAGCGGATACGGAGCCCTGGGATCGAGGTTGTTTTTATATTTGACATTTTTTATTTGTTTATTTATACTATTACAGGGTGGCCACTAGTCCTGAAAGTTCATTTTTCAGAAATATAGAGGCTCAATTTTTTTCGCATTTCTATGAATAGTCCATTTTTTTCAAATTGAGTAGCCAACCTTGGAAGATGTACGTTGTGAACTTGTGCCTTTACATATTTTTATTTATAAGTACACTTCATTGTGAATTATCTTTAAAAGTCTTATTTATATATAAAATAATATAGCTTCGCTTCGTGGTAATAGGTAAAACGCAAATATGTAACTACGTAGTAACACAGGAAAAAAACGCCCTCGAAAATGTCCATGAATAGTCCTGGAACTTTACTTTCAAATTGAGTAAAGTCCGACTCCGGAAATCTGAATATTCCTATACGTAAAAGTACAGTTCCAGTTGAAATCCCGCCCAATAATACAAATATTCCGAAGCCGGAAGTATGGGAATCCCGAACGTGAAACAAATTTCCCACCCCGGATTTAGGAGAATCCTTAACGTGAAACAAAATTTCCCACCCCGGATTTAAGAGAATCCCGAACGTGAAACAAAGATTCCCACCCCAGAATTGTGAGAATCCCAAACGTGAAACAAAATTTCCCACCCCGGAATTATGAGAATCCCGAATGTGAAACAAAACTTGCCATCCCGGATTTATGAGAATCCCGAATGTGAAACAAAATTTCCCACCCCGGAATTATGAGAATCCCGAATGTGAAACAGGATTGGGATTTCTTCATATACACTCCGGAAAGCATAGTTTCACAAACATGGGAATCGGCCGATTCCCAAATAGGGACAGTGTGCAACATCCCAAACTTAATTCCGGAGGCGGAAAATTAGCTTTTCCAGATTGTTAAACATAACTTTCCGACTCCGGAATTAAGAGAATCCCGAATGTGAAACAAAATTTCTCTATTTGAAACTGGTTTGGGATTTCTTTATTTACACTCGGAAAGTATAGTTTCCCAAAAATTTCACAAACTTGGGAATCGGAGATTCCCAACTACGGACAGTGTGCAACATCCCAAACCTAATTCCGGAGGCGGAAAATTAACTTTCCCACATTGTGAAACATAACTTTCCGTAACTACGGATTTTCGAAAAGTTTCTTGTGAGAATAGACTCCAGAAACCTCAAGACGTCAAGTATTAATTTGGATATTTTATTTGCATAGAGGATGGTTAACACTTTTAGCACATATCTTGTCTTATAGTAAAACTACAGGGTGTCCCAATAAATCGCTACTTTAAAACGAGTCAATTTTTCTGAAACACATTCAATGACAAAAGGCATGAAGAAAAACAAATATCATGGTCTGATTCGGCAGACCTTAATAAAAACAAATTTTAATAAATTAAGGGCTCTGTAACCCCTTTTAAAACGGAAGTTCGATTTTCGGGAAAATGTTTTGTCAGATGATAGTTTTGATGATAGAATTAGAAAAATCTTTATGTCATTTCATAGTTGTATTCTTTCCACGTAAATACAATAAATAAAATCTCTAAATAATAGAAATTCGTTGTTCTCCTATTAAAACAAAAGGTTTACCGCCGTTCAGGTTTTTGTTTCTTTACATGGGCAAAACTATAAAAAAAATAAAAAACAAACCATAACAAAATAAAAACAGGCTCAATTAAAATAAACCTTCTTCAAAATCTTCAAATAAAAATTCTAATAAATTTCCTAAAGAGTTTATATGAAATGTGTCAGTGTAACGAATAGTATTATGATATCAATTGTTCCCAAACTTGAATGGGTATCAACTCCTCCATCTTCTGCATGATAAATGTTGCAGGCAATGCTAGCCATACTAGAATCTAAAAGAAATCCACAATGTAAATGGAGGCATAAATATCTTAAGGTAGTACTATTTAATTAATACATTCATTCGCAATTAAAGATCTTACCATATTAGCTGCATATGTCATTTGATCAGGAAATCGATATGTTAAAAGTGCTGACGCAGCAGAGGTAGAACACAATGCAGCTGTGAACAGGATGAAGAATGGAATTTCTTTTTGAGGGTAAACAGACACTCTGTGGAAAGCTGAAACAAACAAAATAACACCCTATGGAAAGCTGAAACAAACAAAATAATACCCTGTGGAAAGCTGAAACAAACAAAATAATACCCTGTGGAAAGCTGAAACAAACAAAATAACACCCTGTGGAAAGCTGAAACAAACAAAATAATACCCTGTGGAAAGCTGAAACAAACAAAATAATACCCTGTGGAAAGCTGAAACAAACAAAATACCCTGTGGAAAGCTGAAACAAACAAAATACCCTGTGGAAAGCTGAAACAAACAAAATAACACCCTGTGGAAAGCTGAAACAAACAAAATAATATTTATTTATTTACGAATACTTCAGTAGACTGTTATCAATGAGGGTCCTACCTACGTTGCGAAACACCTACAACGGAACCTATGGAAATTAGTAATGAGAGGTCATCCTCATCACTGTGACCGGTAGCGGATTCGAACTCCCGACCAGCAGGTTACGAGCCTAGGTCTTAACCACTAGTGATAGCCTATTTATCCGAAGTTACAAAAACTTTTGTTTTTAACACCGAATCTTATGAATCTGAAAACTACTCCAGTCCCGTAAGCTTATAAGCCAAAAACGTGTTAGTCGTCTGGGTACGATTCGATTCCATTGTTTATCCGCCTTTTCCGCCATTTTGAAATATTGCATATAATGGTTCTGCAGTTCAAAACTGAGAGTTCCCTTTTGGGACACTATTCAAGTTCGGCTCAAAATTTATTTCTAACAAAACATCATCAATGAATTAAACTGTCAATTTACAACTTTAGTACCGCAATACCTCGATTAGACGGCCCGAGTGTTTATCAAATTAACTGATTTTAAAGGGGGTGTATATTCGCAGTGGGCGGTAAACAAATTTTGTATATCAAAAGATACCTGGTAGTAATTCTTTATCAGCAGCTTCAGTGCAAGTAGGGTATGGATGAAATAAATGACCTTTTTCTAATGGATATGGTAGCAATCGGAAAGCTAAAGACAAAACAGAGATTAAGATACCCAGAGAGTATCTCAGCATTATGAAAAACTAAACTTATTTCCTACCAAGTAGTACCTTTTTTTCGTTAAAATTCACTCCCAAATTTCATCGTTTTAAGGGTGAAATAGTTGCAATTCATGGTAGTACAAATTCAAAAGAATTTTTTCTTACTTCCTTCCCAAGTGCAATTTAACAAATTTAAAGCTCCATCTACACGTTTCCAATGTTGTAAATGGAAAAAAGCGTAGGCGATAGCCTCACTGTCTCCACGTTTTAAGATGTGTTCTGCTGGTAGTATAACACTTTTCTCCTCCATTAAGTACTAAAGTATAAAATTTTGAAGGTGGAAAAGAATAATTGAAATGAAAGATGAAAAAGCAAATACAGGCGTATAAAGAATGTGTATATATTGAAATATAAATTTTCAGTAATAATTGTGGTAATGCAACTTCCATTTAACTGGCAACACAATATAACAAATTTACATTGTATTAATAATGAGTCCATTGTTTTACCACGTCACACTTTAATGCCTTACAAAATTTTCAAGCAATAATTAATTCCAAAGGACCGAATGCACCGTCTTTATTCACGTAACAAAATCTGAAACTTTTCTGGGACTCTCTGTATTGTAGAGATATTACTTACTTTAGGGACATGAGGGTTGAACTCAACGGCTCGATGTATTGCTTCAACAGCGCTCATTTCCGATGGGTTTAAACCTCGTTTCGCCGCTAATTCTGGAGAAAATCTAAAGTGTAAAAGAAAGAACGATAAAAAAAGTGCGGCCCTCATAATAATTGCTATGGCAAGTGATAATGTCATGAAAGGGGTAAACAAATTATAAAAAAACCTTCACATGAAACAGAATTAGTTATGTGCCAAAATATTTTGACAAATTCCATAATCGGTTTTGGGGGGTTTACAGAATTTCCCTTAAAAACTGAACTGCAACTGACTTACTTATCAGCAACAGCTCTTGCTTTTAACAGAGCAGCCGTGTAACATATCGTTGCTGATTTTGGTAGGCTAATGTCTAGAAATAAAAAATAAACATACTAAATAATACACTTTTGATAAACTTGGGGTACCTGCTTCAGTTTTACCCACCAGTATGCAAAATAAATAAAAAGCTTGTTTTTTTCTATCGTTACGACAATCCAACACACAACAATTATCGTTAAAATAATGCTACACTTACCATCATATTTTGTTAACACTTGCTGAAATAGTAAGAGAGAACGGAAATGATATTTTATTGATATAAATCTCGTGAAAATGAAATTAGACCACTGTACGATTATTCCTTTTATTGATACTAACAACTTTTTCAATAACTTACCTGCACTTCAGAGTATGCTTGTAATTCTAATAGTGCTTCAATCAAATTTTCATGAATGTTCAAAACACTCAATAATGGATATTCTTTCAAAAGCTACAAGTGAAAAATAATTATTCAATAAATTTCAGATATCTTTGAACGTAAAGTTCAAGTGCAAATTTGCCCGATTTAATGAAATTAAACCTATTTGTACCCCCCTCCCCCCCCCACACTAGTAATGAGCAGCCCGAAAAAGCCTAGTACAAATAGGGTTAAATAACCACGAAAATATAAAGAATACACATAAAATTAGAAACATTCCTCTGATATTAGTACCAAATAATACCACTCATGTACAAGATTCGCAAAAATTTGTTTCTTAGTATGCTTTTTAACATGTATTCAAGTCACTTACATCTTTCATAAGCTTTACAGCTTCTTTCGTGCGGCCAAGCTTTCTAGCACACATTGCCAGGCGTCTTTTAACATAAACACTGACATTAGTATCCCTCCCTGAAATTGAGAATGGAAAAACTAGTTCTAATAGACATTTCTGGTGTATTCAGTTTCCAAACATAAATATTAGACATAAGAAAATTGAGACGTTAAAACCCTTAAGGGATGACCATTCTCTTTATTGACACTTATAATCTTTTTAATTCACAATCTAAACATTACCATTTACTCTGAATTTTAAGAATGAGACCCTTAACAAAATGTTATTGGGTCTTAGTTTTGTTTCATTGGTGTTAAAAATACTGTATGGTAAAACAGCGTAAAATGAAAGTCTTACTATGACACATCTCTGCATCTTCATCTGCTGATAAACTATTGTATTGCTTCAGGCAAACATCACTTGCTTTCAATGCTTGCTTAAACAATCCTTCTGCCTTGTTGAAAAAAGGTACAAGAAAATTATTGGATTGCTCATAGTTAGAATACTTTGTATGTAGAATGAAATGGTTAATACTCACTTCTTCAATAGTTGTTGCTTCTTCTTCAGCTAACAAAACATAGGCTGTTGCACATCTAAAATAAAGAGATTTGAATAAAGAATTTCTTTACAGATTCAAAAAGTTTTAAAAGATCTAAAAGCGTAGCGAATTTTTAATAGTTCACCTAGATTGTGATTCAGCGAGAGCACTGTGTGCATTCTTTATTCTCTTTTCTGGATCTTTTTCTTTCCATGCTTGCAGCATTTCTGAAAGGGATTGAAAAGCAAACAACTGAATTTTCCATGAGAGCAAGTTATGTTATGTTGTAGTTGTTAAAACCCCTTAGAAACAAAATGAGGTATCTATATAATAATAGCCGTATTCTGTATCTATCTATCTATCTACGCATTAATGGTAGCCGAGCTGTGGGAAAATCATGAATGAAAATCATGTGGGAAAAGGATGTTTAAGAAAGTTTTGGTGAACATTTAAAAAAAATTTAAAAAAATGGCATGTCATAAGCATTTCCGCCCGAAGGGCGTAGATGTTTGAATAAGTTTTATGCGTAAGCAGTCTCTTCAGCGTCCTTGCGACGCTGGGAACCAGCTAGTATAACATAAGTTTCTGGTAAATTTTTTTTCTTTCTTTGTGACCTCTAGATTTTTTCTATTAGGCGATGACAACTTAATTTATTGTTCTACGGGCAGACGAGGGTAATATATAGGGTCGGTCGGTCGGTAAAAAACATATTTAAAGGGTCTGCTTTTGTAAAGAAAAAATATTCTCTTTATTTCAATCAAGGTTATAATAAAAGGACATTTTTTTTTTGTGCAGTGTCTAGACATCCCTTTAAAAAAGACTATTTTCTCACTATAATGACGTCTGTACATTTGTGTTACATTGTTTTTCCGTTTTTTAAAGTTTTTGTTTACAAAATGAAGAAAACAGCAAAACAATTTTTTTACATGATTCAAAATCAATATTTTTATTTTTCCATTTGTCGAAACTCTTTTAAAATCCAAAGAAAATCAAAAAAATTATATTTCCCGAAAAAGCTCAAAAACTCGCAAAATACTTGTAATACTCTTACTTGTATCGCCAGCTCTGGTACTTGTTTGGTCAACTGAACATGTAAAGAATGACTGAAAAAGAAATATGAAAAACAGTTTCATTACCCCTTCAACCATCCTTTGTTTGACAAAATGATATTCACTAGATAAACTTACCAAATGGTCTTTTTCTGAGAGGCTAAGGTCATAAGTAGTTAAGGCTTTCAAATTTAACGTCCATTTTAATCTATGGAGGAAAATCAAAACTAAACTTTTAAAGTTACAATTCCAAGTATGAATTTTAAATGGGATTTATATAAAGCAATGGTCTTTTTTATGTATGATTACTAAAAAAGTTTTTAATAGGGCCCAATCTTTTGAAGAAACAGGTTGAACATTGAAATTTTATTCAGTCCTCAATTTCTAACATTTTCACAATATTCAGCTTTGAAAACGTAACGTAGAAGTATATATGTTATATTATTAATTATCAAACCTTTGATATTCAGCTCCCCTTAATAAACTCATGGGATTTCTCCAGACTTTGCATTCTAAAATGATAAACACAATTGTAGGTGGTGCTTTTGACCTTAACTGCCAGTTTATATTCAAAATAAGATGGGTCTAAAGTTTCACCTGCAATCATCTGTTTTATGTTTTGTTGCTCAAATTTGAGTCCAATGAGTGGGGCGATATGTGATATTGATAACTGTTCAATAAAGGATGTACCATATTTTCGAAAATACATCCATTCAAACACCTACAAAGTAGCAAAGAAACAAAAATGTTTAGATGTATCTTAAATGTAAGTATTTAAAAACAGTTGATGGGTCCAAAATAATCTTTTAATAATACAGTTACTTTTTCTTAAGTGTGTAGCTATTACAAAAACCTTGCTTTGAGCAATAGAAAAAAATGCATTTTTCAGAAATCAATAAAATTTAAATGGGTGATAAAATTTTTCTCTGTAAATATTCAAAAAAAGTTGAATGAATTACTTGACATAGTATGCAGAGGGATCCCCTTTTTAAATCCAACCTCTTCCTTCTTCTAAAAAAGTGCTTCCCCGCACCTCCTGTACAGTACCCCAAATTTTCAGACTATTAACAATACTTTTAACATAACTAAACATAACATAACAGTCACTTTAACATGAAAAAACAACTCTGAATGCCGTGATATTTCACAAGATTTTGGAAATTCTTTGGTTCTATAGTGCAACTGTATCAGTTTCAGCTTTTCTACAGTATAATTGTATTATATTGTGTATTATCAGTTTAAAATTCAAAAATCCTTACCAAAAAAATACCAGAGAGAAAAGAGGAAGTTCCAGTCAAAGCAACATAGAACTTTGGTGTTAGTGTTGACATGATCAAGCTTGCTGAAATAAAAAAACAGAAAGTTATACAATTATTGGCAGGGGTGATATGGAAAAAACACTGCACTGTAAACACAGTGGCGAATAGAGAATCTTCATTCTCAAGATCTTTTTTTATGTTCCGCCTCAAAAATCTCCACTTCCAATTGCCACTTTCTATTTTTGAATCTTTTAATGGCCTATGGCCCTTTTAAGGTTTGGACCCCCTCTTAACGACCATGTCTAAAAAGCGCTTTGGAGCCACATTTCACTGTTTTCTACTCCGTGCAGCCATACACGCTATGTTGAAATAATGTTGTTTTTTATGCTTTTATTTCCCCGATGCAACTACCTTTCAGCCCTCGACATTAACAACGGCAAAAGGCAATTGCCGTCTTTATTGCTTCCGTAATAAGGATTAGCGACGCCAAAAATTTGCCTCCATTGTTTTCTGCAAAGAAATATTGTTGAAGTAACTTATTTATGTTATATACCAGTCTAACATTTTGTTATTTGTAAACAACAATACTTCTTCTTGTTTGTTTGGTTCTAATCTATTCAAATCAAAACGTTTATTACGTTATTAAGCTACTTTTTTGCTGCCGCCGTATTGCCACCGTACTTAAAGATAAAATATCCTAATTTCAAGGGCTGACCTTTTAAGGGCACAAATGATTGCAGGGACAAAAGATAAATTTTTTTCTGATAAAGCCTCAATTCACAAACATTTATGTTGCAAAATCCATTTTTTCTAATCTTCGATTCGCAAACATTTATGATGCAATCTTTTGTCCACATATTAAAAATTAATTCCCTTAAGGTAAGTTTTATTTTTCCAAGGAGATGTAATTATCTCTAAACACACTTTAACTGATCGTGTTTTTGCAATTTTATCAAATGAGAGCATGGTTTCTCATCGCACGGAATTTGTATTTTTTGTATATACTTTGACATTTTTATATGATAAAATTATACGATATTGTTTGAGCCCTTTCTCGACTCGGCTAATATTCAATATTGCAGCATGATCAGGAACGTGATCAGGAAAAGGTCTCTGGTAGCACCAAAGAGCTCTCAAAGCAACCATCCATGTTAATTTTATTTACTTTGGAAAGTTATCAATTATAAAAGTTACAGAGATTTTCTAATCTCCTTAACGCCATTAGCTCTACCCCTCCCCCAAAGGCCGTTAAAAAATTGAAAAATAGAAAGTAGACATCAACCCTTATTATAAAATTGATGTGTGTCTCCATATTTTTTATTTAATTCTACTGTAGCTTTTATTTTAAAATATTCACAAATAAATAAAAAAATACTACTAGTATTAGTACATAGAAAAGAGCTCCCCTTCCCTGCTGGTCTGGACTGGTCAGAGCCATCCAGTGTGAGACAGATCAGAACAGACAGAACCAGGCAGAGTGATCCAGTGATATAAAAAATTATTCTAAGAATTTTACCCATGCTAATGCTTTCCTTGAGCTTCAAAGGTCCTCTCAAAAACCAAAATAAAAGGACTATTAAGAAAAACCATATCCCCCAAAGGTATTTCCACGACCAAGAAATCCATGACTGCATCTTCAACAAAGCAGGCTTTTCTTGATCTTTGGTTTGATTGTTGATTGTTGTTGTTGTTGCTTCTTCGGCCGCCATCATGATTGATAAATCATGGATTCGAACTAGGCTATACACACGCTGAAATGAAAAGTTTACGAAGAGAATGACCAATCATTTTTGCAGCTCGCCAACGAACTATCGAATCAGAATCCCGGATCCAATTTCTTAGAAGTTGAAATTAAAGCCCCGTTTACACTATTTCTTTGTTTACATTTTTTGCAATCACACTTTGAGGTCAAGAAGCATCAGTGCAGAAGTGTCAAGGTCAGTCAGCAATGGCACTTTTATTACTCTTTTCTTATAGCTAAATGTGCATTATTTTATATTGCGTAAGTTATAAAGATCAAGAGTAAGCTTGCTTTCTTGAAGTTGTATTTGTCTCCAATTTATTTATAGACAGTCAGGGAATAGATTTTTTATAGAATATCAGAACAGAATACATTTTATAGCTACTTTTTTCTTGTCTAGTCTAAATTATCTTTCAAAAGACCTGCTGTGTTTTATTGTGGTAAATCCAGACCAAGGAGAAAACCCTATGAAAAGGAAAGGAGAAACATAAAAATAAACTTTTGAATGGAATTGTTTCATCTTTTATAAAAACGTAAGAACTTTAAATCACCTTAAATACCTCCATGAAATCTTGAAATCCTTTAGATATGTGTTTTGGCAATTAGTGGAGGTGATGGAATGGGAAAGTGTTAATTCCAATCCGTCATTTCCCTATTTTTTAAATCTTTGATTTTAAGGACCCGAGCAATTTGTTTATTATTTTTTCACAATATTCAGCTTTGAAAACGTAACGTAGAAGTATATATGTTATATTATTAATTATCAAACCTTTGATATTCAGCTCCCCTTAATAAACTCATGGGATTTCTCCAGACTTTGCATTCTAAAATGATAAACACAATTGTAGGTGTAAGTCCAAAACGATCGGCAGTGGTTCGACTCGAGTGTAGTGACAAAGTTTTAGAAAATACATTTCTTCACTATTTTCTCTATATATTTTCTTTAAAGACTTGAATACACCGTTTCAACACTAGAAAAAATGTCAAAACTTTTACACCAAAAACGATCCCAGACCTTTTGACTAATACTATTCATGTTAATGGAGAAATTCTTTGGAAAAATTCATAATATCAAAAACAGTCAAGCAAGCAACCCAAATCTTTCATGCACATCTTTTCAGTAAGATCAAAGTAAGCTATACATTATTTCAGATTGATTCGTT
>JAYRBV010025449.1:0-10632 GCA_036023255.1 Mitrocomella polydiademata
ACCGGATGTCTCGTTTTTTCAGACATTCTTAAGAGAGTTTTGACCAGTGATAACCTTTTGCCCGATAGACAACCTCCATGTATATAATATTGTGCTCACTGAGAAGTTCACGCATGTTTTGCTTGATTGTATTGTAGTAGCAGAGTATAGCTTTTTTGTTAATTGTTTTCCGTGGTTAGAGTGTATACACCTAACCAGGTACCCAACGTGCTCTCAGGGTTTAGAAAGTTTTAAATATTTAAGTTTTAAATATGTTATTATAGTAGTTTTTTCAAGTCTTCCGTTAATTGTTTACTCGGGTTCATTTACGATTTTTGGTTTAAGGGCACAACTGTTTTAAAGAGGGTGAGTTTGACCACGGAATGATATGGTAGTAAAGGCAATGATGATAGTAGTAAAACAGTTAACGAGTGTTTGCCTTTTCATTCATCGCTTTACTCAGTACCCTCCCTCGCTTGAATATCTCTACGCGGGTCGAACAGCGAATCTATAATAGTTTCATTTCTGTTCTTTAAAGTTCTGCTTAGAATGATTTTTTATTTTAAATAGTTATTATTGTTATATTGGAGTCTTGTGTTGTATGTTTTGTTGATGGGAGAGTTTGGGCATTTCAACGTGTCATCTTTATTTGTTTTTTCGCTTTACTCGTTCTGGTTTAACATATAGTTCGCGTTTCAATTCATGATCAGTTGTTAGAATTAAATGCGTTGTTGTAAAATCGATGCAAATTTCATCAAATGCCTCGTTCTTCCAGTCTATTTTATGAGATTTTGACCAGTGAACATGAATTGAAACTTAGACACCCTCCAAATCTCTCTGTTGTGTCCCACTTATTATTATACCAGTAGTCATATGTCATCCTTTCATTGAAATCGGGAAGTTAGGGATCACGGGAATTTTTTATAGGCTCCGAACGAAAGGATTTTCTTTCCTTACATTGGTAAAATTTTAAAACGACGTTTGATGTTTGTTACAAATTGTAATGCGTATAGTGATTATTCAAAGAAATTTCCCTGTGGGGGAAGGACAGACACCCTTGTGAAAGTCAGTCCTTGTTCTCCTAGGGATAGGAAAGACTCCCTTCTGATCTCTTTCATTTAGTTTATCACTAAAAACTTGGTTAAAAACAGCTACGAAGGAGTAAATGTTTGGTTAAAACCGCACAAAAAAACAGAATAGTTCACTAAATACCCCTCCTTTGCAGTGACAATTAAGTAACTCCCTGTTCTTCTCTTTCGTTTTAGTTCCATCACCAAAACAGGTATGATCAAAAAGTGGAAAGTGACTCCGGTGGCGTCCCGCCCTCAAGGACACGTGGCGTCCCGCCCTCAAAGACACGTGACGTATCAAGATCACGTGACGTATCAAGATCAGAACTTCAAATCTCAAGATGGTAAGGGAAAGCTCTTCTTCTTTTATAATAAACACAGTGTGTCACAGAAGAAAATAGTATCCTTGAGTATCTTTAAATGAAAACAGACCTTATATAATATAGGTTTATTTATTGCGTTGCGAAGCTTTTCGTACTTCAATTACATTCATCAGGCACTCAATAGTATTCTTGAAGAGAGTTAACATATTCTCGTCATATCTTGATTTTTGGACACACTGTACAGACAGGGTGTTTAAACTCAGAAAAAAACGAGACAAAATTGCGGTTCTTTTGGTTTTCTTTCATTGAGACACTCTGTTATACACGTGTGTAAACTATCCTGAGTAAACTGTGCTTTTCCTCTTGAACGAGTATGGGGAAATAGATACAGAGTGGCTCACTAAAATTGTTCTCCTAGCAAAAGAATTGTTATATGCGGGAACATTTTCTGTATAATGTAATGTTGGAAATGAGACTGGTATTCTTTGGAAGGATACTAAGTGAAGACGATATTCATGTGTGTCTACTAGACTACGCTCACTGACGTCACATTGATGATGTCAACGACGCTTCGTGACGTTAAGACTTTTTAGTCGCATTTCTTAATAGTTCAGCCTCGCTCGTATAATTCCGCGGCGGCGGTGGCGGTGGCGGCTTGATTTTTGGTTAAATTGGAGACTTTATCTAATAAATATCAGCGATAGACAGGGTCTAATACTTGTTCTACAAGCTATAAATTTTGAACGTGTTGCTAAAAAAAATTCAATTCATGCTCGTTTGGTAGAGAATTTGATTGGCTCTCAGAAAATATATACGTTTACTTATAAAATAGTGCAAGGGTGAAAAGATATTTCGTTAAAAATAAGAGTATAATATTATCTCAAGGGTGATGACATTTTTATACCTTAAACAACTCAAAGGTAATCTTTCGGCTGTCTTTAACTACAACTCAAACTCGATTAAACGTCATAAAAGAAACTTTTTTTTCTTCCTGGACTCGTGACTACCTGGTATTTATGGTATTAAGAAGCTTGACAATATTGCTGTGACGTAGACAATTTGATGTTGAATTAATCTCTTCTAAGTTCTTCTGTTTTTGGAGTATTAGTTGTATTATTTTGAAATTGAATTACCTACACGTCAATGAATTAAAATCTATGACATAATGTAATAAGTGTCATCAATCTAGACTAGAGAGGGCTTTAGGCTGGTAATGTTAATGTTTGTATAAAAAGGTATATATTTTATATATGGCATTTTAGGGGTACTTTGGTGATTTGGTAGTACAAACTTGGCACTTCCAGGAGATATGACTATTGTGAATTTCTTAGTATACAGTTAGTTGATATTCTATAATTTTCTCAAGGCTTTCATAGGTCAATAGATCAATTTATCGTATCGTATAAATAAATCTGCATTTTTCCTCTCTGCATGATATTTAGGAACACACAATACCTGCTAATGCCTTCCTATTATCGTGTTTACATTTTAAATGCAGATCGAATTAACATGCTCCTAATTATTTACGTAAACAAATGATTGGAGAGATGATAACGTATTCTGCAGTAGATCTCTCCAACTGATATCATTATGAAAATGGAATAATAATAACAACGAAACTCCATTCAACCGACAAATATATATACTATTTTTAGTAAGAACCACTGTCAAAGTCTTACATCAAAACCATTTATTCGCTGTTATGGAAGCACCCATCCTCCATTGCATCTTTTTAACACATTATATTGAAGCGTTCCGTGTTAACTACCGAGTACTAAAATGATGAATTTTGCGAAGGTTTCTTGCCGTCTTGGAATATAATGAAAAGCGAGCCTATAAGCAGACCTTTTTCATTTTTCTATTTATGTTTGCAAAAGAGGAAATAATACGAAAGGATTTAAGAATTGTTAAAGATTGCCACACCCTGTACTACAAAAAAATGACAGTTGAGCCATACTTTTATGACCAATTAGAGCCTCTGGTTGTTCAAGTCTGACCAATTAGAGCCTCTGGTTGTTCAAGTCTTTGAAGCTTTAAAGGTGTTAGTATAAGTAAAACTACAAGTACTTTGAATGGTTGTGCTTCAAAAGAATTATCACCGTTATTCTGTTTTTTTAAATCTAAAATCTTTTGGCCTGATATCTTTTACCTTTTTTTGACTGTGGGTAGCCCTATGGAGAAAAAAAAAACAGTCAAAACCGCCGCCTAACGGTTCCAGGGTTTTCCAGGGTTGGTCACTCGAAATATATCTCTATTAGAAAAAACAAACAATATATATATGATTTGCTTTCTTTAAATTGATCACTACCCAATGTCTGTCTAGACTAGATTGGTCCTTTCGGGATAATCGGGAAATCGAGATTTACTTTTCACTAATGTGGTGGACGTATCTTTACCGGTTATCTAAATAAAAAAGCCATCTCATCCTATCCTTCTACTCGCACCTATTCCTTGCGTAACAGTCTTTTCACGTTGGGATTACACTAGACTATTCCATAGTCCGTTTGTGAAATAGAGAAAAACAAATAATAGAGCGAGCGTAAGCGGGTGGGAATTTACGGCACGGGAAAGGAACGAGAAACGCCGAAAAGTTTTCTGTAATTCTCTGCATTCCCGGCGGCAACGAATAAAAGATTGTTTAGCGCTTTTTAACTTAGACTGTAAAATAGTCTACGATTACACCTTCATGTTATTGAATTTATCGTTGAATATTTTGTCATCCAAGGTAGAGAGAAGATGGCCTAGAAAATATTCTTTAATTGCCGATAATCAAACTATGTGTATAATTCCAATTTATACACTCAGATGAAGGGTCTTTTTGATGGTTAAGATTTACCTTTTAAGTGTTAACCACACTCCTTGGCTTATGTTTTATACTTAGAGGATATTTTTCTTAACATTTGTATATTGTATATAATTTCCAATGATGTGATGCGTGTTGGTGTTTCATGAGTGGATTTGTTGTCGGTAAAGTTGTGATGAGAGTCTAAGACTAGAACTAAGTCTCTCTATTTTAATCAACTTTTTTTGAACTTCTAGAACTTTTACTAAGGATCATATTGAAAAGCGGGAGGGGGCTCTTTCTCGAGCTGATTCCCGTGTTCAGTATTTTACCTGTTTCTCCGATTTTCCTATATTATTTGAGTCGTATTTTATCTAGAAAAGGATTTTCGCAAAAATTACATAAATTGGTTCAATCGTGAACTTTCTAACAAGTGTCAAGAGTAGGTTACAAGATTTGTTTCTCCCTTATGATACTATGTGTATTTCCCTCTGTTTATAGCAACTCACGTACTGAAGAAATTTTCGTTCCATAGTTTAGTACTCCTCATATCCAGAGACTTTTTCACATGTCAAAATTACTTTTAATGGCAATCCTGATTGTCTAAATCTCTTTTCAATAATTAAGTTAATTTTCCTGCGTTAATTTCTCCTTAATTGGCTTGGTCATTCTAATCCGTTTATATATAATAACATTAGAAATTTCTCGCATGCTACTTTAAAATAATTGACTCGGTTTTTGATTCTAAATAGGGATCCTCATGGTAAACGTAGTATCCGTGTAGTTCCAGTCCCCCTCTCCCCATTGAAATTTATTTAAAAAGGCTGGAAATCAGCGATGAACGTGTAGATGACATCCAGTCAAGAAATCGGTTGTTCTGAAACTAGAATCGCGTGTTTCTTTCAGACATCGCTGCAGACGTTGTTTATCACAAACACCAGATGTATATTCACTATTCACTATTACCGTGCGCCACTTGTGCGATCTGATACCGCACACTCTTTTGTGCAGGTCTACGGGTTGCCTGGAATATAGTGTTTTAAGGGGAAATTTGTCATGAAATAGTTTTTTTTCGTCCTTGTGGCATTTTTATTGTCTTGTTCCGTCAAGAATGCTTTCAGACAAAAACCTCCCACTGGATAATTGATGACTTTCCTTATTTAGAAGGCTATAAACACAGAAAAAAAAACATCGGAAATAATTAGAAATTGCTTCCTACGGAAGTTTAAACTTTTTTCTTTCCTTCATTTGTAAACAAACGCATATGTTCCAGTTGCATCAATAGTGTGGCGAAGGGACCAGATGGTAGATGTGTAAACGGTATATTTTACTCTGGTGATCAACTTTATTCTATGTAACAAATAAGATTTTACACGCTAAGTATGATACCTTTTCGTACACATTTTAGCGCGAATTTTAACGATCTATTCACAAGCGTAATTTTTGCGTACCGTGCTAATAGAAAAATACTCCTTTATACTATGACTTAGTAATTGGTTCTGTCCGCTGCGGCTTAAGATCTAGTTCAAGCGTCAAATTGATGGCCTTGTACATAATTCTTTTATCACAAAGCTTGGTGCGGCGCACTAGATTAAATCTTTCCTTTAATCCAATCATAGTAGTCCTTTGTTCTGCTAAATGTAAAACTGATGTAACTATGTCTTATCATCCCATCATCCTTTGTTTATTCGATCTCGCAGTGGGAGCCCAATAAATGTCTTAGACTTGGGGACTCGAATAAATTGTCTAGTTTCTTTCAGACTAATCATATTTTTTTAAGGGAGACAATCGAAAACTAGGTCTCATCTATTATTATTTGTTCTCTGTCAGCCAACTTCCAACATGCTTATTGTGATTTACACATCATTCTCCATAAAGAACAAAGTTTGAGCCGAATAGTTCCATTAGATTGCACTTAAGATTAGTTAAAGCCTTGAATAAATATTCTTAGTATGTTCTTACTTTTTAGGCCATGTTCTTACAGAGATTGTTCTTATAAAAATGCGAGAGTTTAACGAGATGACACTCACATTTTTTGTGACGATAATTATGACCCTACAAGGCATCAAAATTTGATATCTGTGAATATCAGATTGACACCATCATTGCGGCATTTAAGAAATTTCCATCTCAGTTAAATTCGTTTCGCAAAGTTTTGGACAGTTTTTATACACTGTGTCACTTGAATATTTCAGCGAATATTTTTAGAAAATTAAGATTTTTTTTAAGAACGATTGATCACTAGACTCTGTTTACATTTTCCCCGTCGATTCTCTAATAGATTGCTCCCGGCCTTTTTGCAAAGGACATTGTCAAAATGTGTATGGTTACGAATTCATATCAATCCAAAAGGATTTCGATCTATAGCCATTGCACAAAGCTCCGCTGAAATCGATTAAAAACTTTACATTGGAGTGCTCGTCCCCCTTTATACCGCTCGCTTTATTTGTGTTTAGCACTATAATGTTTATTAATAATAATCATGAACGAAAAATGCTGCTATTTTAACTATTTTTTTCATTTTATCGCCTTTTGTCTCATAAAATTTAATCTCATCAGGAACGCGTCACTGAAAGAAGATGGTAGACTTCTCTATACATACATACATACATACATATATATATACAACAGTTCGTTTATGACTGACAAATGTTCGGTTGCTACTCATGGTCTACCATGCGACACTTACAACAACAGTTTACCGTGAAAGAGAAATTCACCCTTTTGCCGGATGTAAATTCACGAGAGGTTGATGGATGCTGAATAAGTATCATTGTTGTCATCACAGTGTTGTGTGTGTTAAAATCATCTTACATACATTTGACAGTACATTATATTCATGTTTATTTTGGAGGTGACAAATTAATGTCGGAATTGTGTCACTCAATCGTCACATTGTGAACTTTTTTACACGGTATATACAGTATATACAAACTATTAACATTGCTCGGTGCTAGAAGCGCCAGTCGATGTTTCAAGAGGCTTCTTTTGAGAAATCTTAAGTGACTGAAATATGAAGAGTTTCCAGCTGGGTAATGATGCCTTCTCAAGGATTCTAGAGTTATGCAATGACGGTAAGCAAATATTTACGTGAAATTTTGTCTTTCTTCTTAGAATGGAGTCTCTCGAGGGAAGTATTTCTCTTACTACGAATTGCTGCCAGAGAATACTCCTTTTAAAGTATGAAATCAAAGACAGTTGTGTCCAAGTTGCATGAAACAGTGAGCTAGCGTACAGAGTGTACTGTAGAGAGGCTACCTTACGACTGCGTTTATATACTAGGCTCTTCATTTCGACAATCTCGTATACACCCTTTATGAGCTGTCGTAGACTCACAGGTCCTCAATCATATGCCTTAACAAAAACCTGATAACCTAAGCTTGCAAACAAAACAGTATTAGCGAATTTGCCTAAGTAGACCATTCCTGGTCCGTATCGCAATTAATAGGTTTATATACGGCAGAGCAAATAGACAACTCATTGTATTAACCCCACGCACTGAAGTAAAATGTGTATGACGGCTCGATGATTTGTGTGCTGTGTGGATTGAAGATATAACCGCTTTGTATGTATGAATCATGTATGATAGAATTGTATTCGTAATGTAGTGTCTGCTAATACCTATCCGTGTTAAGCTCCTTTGACTAAGTTTGTTTTCATAATCTAAGTAGTTAGTTGTTAAACATGCTTGTGAAGTTAATTAACGGCGTGTGTGTGATTGTGAATGGGTTGATCGTAACTTGTAAGTGTGACCATGGTGTGACAGTTGTTCTTCAGTTACGAAGAAGTAGATTACGAAGAGAAAGTAGTTTGTTTGGCCATGTTCTAACGGTAAGCGATATACAGTAAAATTACTTTTCGATTGTAGTCTAACGGTAAATGCGGTGTGTAATTTATTGTTTTTTCTACGCAGTTTTGATACTTGTATTCTTCCAGGGGTTTGGTTGCCATGACATGAAAAAGAGGTTAGCAATGAAAATGGTAGGGAAAGGTGAATTCGAGCAGAAAAAAGCGGTAAATTTCTTGCATCCGTTCAGTGATTTTATCATCTCCTAGGGATGTCTTGGGTATAATAAACATCGTACAAACTTTGAAACAATAAGACTGGTGGTTCTTTCAGTTCTTCGAGAACCGCCGGCAACTTTTGCTGTTTGAAATATTACAGCGTTGGAGAATGATGTGTGGCTTCCAGGCTGTTTTGACGCAGAAATATTATTCTCGAAAAGTGCTCAGATTTAGCGTTTATTAGGTTGAGCCGCAATAGTTTCTTCCGCAAACATTCTTTTAGAGTAGTATATTGATGTTGACATTTTTGATAAAGGGTCATTTCCCTTTCATAGACTAGCTGGTAGTAATTGTGCAACTTTGATTCTTTGTTACAATGTTACAATCCGATTTTGAACATTTGCCGAAACGTCACAGTCATGCTAAAGTAAAATCCTTTCAACCCATCAATTAGTAAGATATTATTTTCCGGTAGTTTTTGGAAAATATTGATTTTTCGGGAGATTTACTAACGAAAGGGTCACACTCAACAGAGTCCTTGATAATTCCTAAATTTTATGGGAGGTTTTTGCTAACGAAAGCGTCACACTTAAAAAGAGTACAAAGTATCTATACGACACAAAATCCCACATGTGGTCGATGACGTCACTATCCGTAATCTTATTTCCGCCACTCGCAATCAAAATCAAATTTCAGCAAACAAGATACTTTGTTGAAAGTCTAGGGGAGGGCGGTACTAAGGAAACGCCATAATACGATCGGAAATTGAATGCTGGCAGTGTAACAATTGCATAAACTCAGATAACGGTAGCGCAACAAATACTATCGCAACGTTCTATCAACGTCCATTTAACATTGTGAGCGTCAAAGCAATGTTTAGTGCTTACAGGCGAGGAAGATGTGTACGCCCTTTCACACAGAATTGATTAATAAATAAAACAAGTTTTTAATGAAGTTTTGGGCCCCTTCCCAATTTAATCGTACAGGATGTCAAATGCAATGTTTTGGGAAAGGCTTCTTGGCGTACTTTATCAATGCATCCATGTAGAGTGGGATGGTCCTTGTTTCGTTACTATAAATAATCAATCGCTAGTTATATAGAAATGTCACGCGAGTAAATATTTTTTCAAGGTCACGTTGGACTTTGTGTTTGCCTATTATGTTCTTCTCTGTGAATGCAATCACTAATTTTCCCGTGAAGTTGAAGGTCAAGTAAAATACCGTGTTCCTTGTCTAATAAGCAGTCCTCCGCGCTAAATTTATAATAACAAATTGATAAGCCTAATTTGCTTTATTGTCTAGAAAATAATTTGTAATTAAAGCTGTTTTGGAAGTTTTCCATCGCTTTAGTGTAGGTCTCATTTTATCCCAACTTCTTTGCTGGGACCCTGAAAATCGTACTTTCCTATAGTAATTTTTTGGTTCTATTATTTCTATTTTCTTTTGTAAGCAGTAGATTTTATGTTTCCCTCAAAGCTGGTATTTGGAGGTTTAGTTTTAACAATTATTATCGATCTATCTGTCCCATATAGTTCTAGAGCCTTCAAGGAATCATAAAAAAATCTCTTAGATCCTACCCACGATTCTTCGAGATCGGCTTTAATGAGATAATCTGGCCAAATGGTATAGTAAAGAATTTCTTGTTATCAAAATGGGATCGACAATATACAAAATACCAACTTTTTGACATTAAACGCTTCATGCATTTAATCGTACGATAACAAATAAAAAAGAGCCAGCGACGAGAGTTTTGACGGTTGGTAAAGGGATTTTTATCCAAATTTGAAATTTCGTTCTTAGTATATAATTTAAACAAACGACATCATTCTGAAGACAGACGTTTGCTTGTGAAGAACAAGTGGCATTTAACGGTCGGTAAGGTTGTTTTTTTAGGTTTGAAATTCCGCTCTAACAAGTGTGTCATTTATAGACAAACTGCATCACATCATTCTGTCTGATGATAAACAGTTAGTTTGCTTGCAGAAAACAAGTGACGAAGGTCTTTAACGGTTGGTAAGGGTTTTTTATTCAAAATTGAAATTTCGCTCTTATTGTGCCATTTGGATAAACTACATCATTCTGATGACAAACAACTTGCTTGTATAGAGAACAAGCTCATAAAGGTATTTAGATGTAAATATTCCCAGGTAATGCGTACTGGCAGGTATTTACCGGATAAGGCTGTGCTGTGTGTTGGGTTGTGTTTGGAATTTGTTTGGAATTTTCAAACCAGGAAATTTCTCTCCTCCTTTCATTGAATAGATTCTTATATTTTATTTACTTTTTTTATCTATTTATAAGATGGGCAATATTATGGTTTATGGGTTTATTATGGTAGCCTCTTTATTAGTTTACCAATGAGTATACGTTGTAAAACACCTACAACTGTACCTACCTTAAGGGCTCTGTAACCCCTCTCCTGAACTTTTCCAAACACTTATTGTGAATTATAGAGGCAAAATCAGTCAACAAG
>JAYRBV010025460.1:0-21035 GCA_036023255.1 Mitrocomella polydiademata
ATTTCTGGCGGAAGAAATGACGAAAAGACGAAAAGCTGGTTTGAACATATATTTCTCCTACGGGAAATATTTAAAAACACTGACCTTGCTGACTTGCGATAGGCTGTCCAACTCATTAGTGAATTCCCTAGGGAATTGCTTTCTGTGACGTAATGCTAAACCACAGAGAATGGTTCTTTCAAAGTTCGGTAACTGCGAGCAACATAAGTCAGTGGCTTTCAATAAGACGGCGATACTGAATAGTGATTGCAAGTAGTTTGAATAAACAAGGTGTGAACCATTCGCAACTAGTGCCTGGAAAGAAAGGAAGAAGAAATAGATTGTAAGAAAATTTACATAGCTAGTTTAACATAAAGGAACACGGCAGAGGCCGAAAATATCCCCAGCTCAATTTTAGATTAATCCATTTCATTAAGCACAACCAACAAGGCACAATCCTTTTTGAAAACGATTGTTCGAGGGTCCTTATTCTTACTTGTTCAAAATTGAATTGTCGTTGGATGATGGAATCTAACGCTTTGAGGAATTGAGTCATGTAGAGGATGACATCATCATTACTTTGGGAGATTTGCATCATGGAGTAAACATCGGTGACAAATTTGTCATGGGGTGGTGACGAAGTGACAGCTACTGTGATATTCTAACGGGTGACGAAAATAAATAAAATACCTCTATATTATGTCTGACAGAAGTGACGAAAGTTTTTTTGGAGCTGGCGAAAACTTTCTCCGCGAAATGTCCGAAAGAAATTAAACCTATTCCCCTGAAAGTAAGTAAGACCTTAAAAAATCTACAAAGAAAATTCAAATATTCAAGAGAGAAGGGGGAAGGAGGTACTAATATTGGGTTGAGAACAAAAGAAGATTAGGGAGAAATTAAACTGACCGTGCTATCCTTTTCTATGCAAGCTAATTTAACCTTATCCAGCCAAACCATATTTGTAAGTGATGAAATGCCTTCGATCTCTTGAGAAGTTTCGTCGAATATCTAAAAACAGTTGAAGAGTGACATCAATATCTCAAATATCTTCAAACGTCAGCCGGCAGACTACACGTTTTTCGTGTTTTTAGTATATTAGAATATGGTCCTAGGTTCACATAACAAGGCTCCCTTGTAGATTTACCAGCGAGCAAACTGTATTTTTTAGAATAGCGTATAGTTTTTGAGAAAACTACGACTAGATCCTTCAAAGATTAACAAAATTTTTTTAATGCTACGTTGATAAAACTAACCTACAAAAGGACCCTTCAAATATTAAGAAATTTTAATGCTACGTTGATAGAACTAACCTACAAAAGGACCCTTCAAAGATTAACAAAAATTTTAATGCTACGTTGATAAAACTAACCTACAAAAGGACCCTTCAAATATTAAGAAATTTTAATGCTACGTTGATAGAACTAACCTACAAAAGGACCCTTCAAAGATTAACAAAAATTTTAATGCTACGTTGATAGAACTAACCTACAAAAGGACCCTTCAAAGATTAAAAAAAAATTTAATGCTACGTTGATAGAACTAACCTACAAAAGGACCTTTCAAAGATTAAGAAATTTAAATAAAGACGCTGTTAAAACTTCTTTTTTTAATTAGAAACAGACAAAGAAGAAATTAGACAAATAGTCTTGCCACTAGTGGTTCTGGAACATACATGATTAGAACCCAGGTGTAAAATTGACTGATCTAAAACATTTGTTAGTTTATGTGTATGAAACCACCGTTTTTACAATTATTTTGTCATAACGATAATATTCAACTTTTATGTTTCACGGCATATTGCTTGGGATCATAAACCTCTCATTCTTATCACTTTCCATACAAGTGTTACTAGTCATCCATGGACACACTGTAGTGCCGTTTTGTGGTGATACAAACAAGAAACTTCCAGCGGTGTATTAAGAACATACGTCACATTTGTTAACCACACCCCTCGGCAGAAGACGCCGCTGCTTTAAAGTCCTTCGGTATACGTTTTATAAAAACAACAAAAACGATTAGCCTTACATTGTCTCGGCATTGTTTCACCACGATCTTCTCAGTGCAAGACGAAGCCAACAATGAACTATCCGTGTTATAGGAGAGCGCGGTGATAGGGTTTGAATGTTGGTCGTGTTTTATGGTAGGCTCTTCCTGGAAATCGTCGGTATTATGAAATTCCCATATCCTTATCGCACCGGTGTTGTAACCGCTATAAAAGAAATATTAAGGTAAAAATGATTTGTGATACTTTATAACGTATTTACTCTTTTAACCGCCAAGGCGCTTACTACATTTTTACTAGTCGGAGAGGAGGGGGGTTGAGTTTATCAGAGGAGGTACTAAAAAGAGTGGACACTTAAAAAATGATTCCGAAAGTAGTTAAAACCGTAGAGGTCTTTTTTTCCTCCATTCTAAAACCGCGAAGGAGCATAATAACCACAGCTTGCTAGTAAGCTACGGTTAGTTTTTGTCCTAACTATAATTGTGTTCGGAGAGGCAGTCAAACTGGTTTTAGTGAAAAATATATAGGAAGGAATCCTTCCTTTTTCATACATATTTAATCCCAGCCAAGAGCTGAATTTTCACACACATTTTATGAAGTGAAACAGACCCCTTTTGGAATTCATTTAATCCAAATTGCGGTCATAATGAAGTTAATACATACATGGCGATCTCGTATCCTTCAGTCATACTTTTATTGCTCCAGGCTAGTGCCGATGGTAGAGGGGTGCCAATTTCACAACAACAAACGGCGTCCAGTTTGTCTGATACCAAGTGCCAAACCTTTAAAAAATAAATGAACTTTCACTTAGATAGAAATAAAGAACGAAATTTACTGGAACAGCTGAAGAAAACCCCCAAAGGAATGAGTTTTAAGGTGGATTTCCACTTGTCCACTTTTGGACAGGACACGGGTAGAAGTATCATGGCGAGAACGGCTTTTTTATTATTTAAAGCAAACCAATCAGATTTCAGCATAGCTATTTTTCCGTATGTCCTGTCCTGTTGATGTAAAAAATGCAAAACAAGTGGAAATCCACCTTTACTTTTCTTGAACTGATGGGTACGGATAGAAATATATTCCCTCCCAGAGGTTTTTTTAACGGTCTTCGCTTTCCACCATAATTTAACACAGCTATAACGCAAGTAAACAAACAGACTGGAACTCCAAGAATGAATCAAAATAGACTATAACGATTTTAAAAACAAACTATCAACGTACCTTGACAATTGGATGTTGTGCGATTGTAGCAAACAAATTACCATCTTTGCTGAATTGCATATCCAACATAGATGACTATATAACACATAAAGGAAGAAAAACGAACTATTATAGTATTTTGACCAATTTTTCAAATTTTCTATGAATGTAAAATTTTTGCCAAGCAAAGTAAAATACGTTGAAAAAATAGTCGAGGGTTAAAGTTTCAGTAAGATTGCCTGGAGGGGGGGGGGGTGGTGGGGGATACCTTTTAACGTAACGTATCCCATCAAAGTATTTACAGTTCTAACCCATTTTAAGAATTAAGAATAGCAATTAGGCTTAATTGAAAGATAGTACTACTTCCACCTCCTCTCTCCGAAAGTTTATGAAACTTAAAAAAATTAATCCGCACTACATTCTACCTCTTTTTTCAGGCGAGTTGTCGCTGCGGCGGTGGTCTTTAAGCAAACCTACAAAAGCAAAGGCTGAATATCGCGCAGACTAAAAGAACATGCGCAAAACATTCTTACTCTGTATGCCTGCTTCTCTGCTTCAAACAAAGTCTCTTCGCATGTAGTTTCTCTGGATCTCATGTAACGTGTCTTGATAGTGCCAGATTCGTAGCCAGCGATCACAGTCTCTTCCATAATATCCATTTGGAATAGTTCATCCTGGTATTGTTGGACACATGCTACCGAAATCACCTTATCTGCATAAAAAAAGGTTAATAAGACACAAGGGAGGAGTGTTTTCCATATCTTTTACAAACACTCCCCCTCTTTCACTTTTAGATAATTTTTGTCGGCTGACATTAATCTTTGTTTGGGTAATAGTATGAGTGATTTTTTTACATGAAAAAACACTGAATTAAATTCGACGCGACGTTAGTGCGGCCATATAAAGCAACGTTGTACTAACGTCGAATGATGCGGCAAATTCAATATTGAATTTATAAACACAAATAAATGTTCACTTTATACGGCCGCACTAACGTCGAACTCGTATAATGGGAATGGGGATTGTTATATTCTAATGAATTAAATTCGACGCGACGTCAGTGCGGCCTTAGAAAGCAAGCCTTTATGATTGACTTGTGTCAAAATTTGAAATAAAACGTTTAATACAGATTATATGATCCTGGCTATCTGGTATATAACCCGCGTTTGCTATTATGGTAAATAAACCGGCGGAAACAATCGTGAAAACGCAAAATTTCTGCATTTATTGTACTTTCTGGCTAGGAAACCTGGCTTTGTATTCTCTCTATACGCGCCATTCCGCATGATTCCGCACCGTTCCGCACTTCTTATAAAAAACCTATTATTTTCACATTTCTGGCTGTCAACTTTATATATTTTGTGTGGTGATTTGGGTAGTGAACGAGTCAAGCCAGGTTTCCTAGCTATGTACTTTCTGGCTTAAGAAAAAAATCTCAAATCTGAAATGAAGACGGCGGATCGTGTATATGTTTATTGTTTTGCGCGCCATTATAAATGCATTTGAACGGAAGATAGGGGGGGAAAGGTACATACCCTCGTTAATACAAATTACGCAAGTCTTCTCCATAATATCCAAATTTTCTTGGTCGTCCTCAATGAACGTAAGATCGTCCTTGGGATCCAACAAGGTTAAAGTGAAGACTAATCCGTAAGCTGTACCCACCACGATCGTATTGTCCGAAACAAAATCGGACGGTTTCGTAATGAGCGGCCAACAGAAACACGACACTCCTTCGATACCAAGAGCTTTAGTGAATCGTATCTCTAAAAATGTGAAAGAGTATTTAGGGTTTTTGCCACAGCCATTTTGCTATAAAATTATATCAATAATTGCACACCACCGTAGACGCACGTCTAAAGAACGCATGAAATTTTTCCTGAAATTCTAAACTCATTCCTCCTTACAGCAAAAAGCCTCTCCCCTGTAGCATATGGAAATAAAAATACACTCCTCCTTAGAGGATTTTGAAGATATTACCAGATGAAAAAAATATCACCCGCCTACCTTTCAAACGAATATCGATGACATATAATTCTTTGATGGTTAAAACTGCCAGGTATCTACCAGTACACTAGGAAAAATAACAATACATTAAAAATCAACATTGTTCTTTTGTCAATCACATGTGACAATTGTTACAGATGTATTGATATGCCTGATAGGCACACCTACTGGGGAATCTGATCTTGAATTGTCAAAAGACCTATGAGTATGTTTAATGAAATTCATTTTTTCAACTTCACAGATTCGTCACTTGTCCACGCGCCCTAAAGATATCTCTTAATATTATACTACGATTAGAACTCACACTAAACTCCATTCGAATGACGCGGTCCGCAATACCGGTTGACGAAGAATGTTGAGTGGTGATGTTATTACTCTTCAAACTGTCCAAATCGTCTATCGTGCACCGGCCGTTCCCATCACTAAAATAGAAATTCTGAGACTTAGTGAAAAACACAGACGATTAAACATGATAAAGGACTCGATTTTCTCGGGCTTTAGTTAAGTCAAAAACGACCCCAGTGGGATAAAAAGACTACTGAGAAAGTTCGTTCCCATCACTGTAGTGTAAGGCAGAGACGCTTATATGATATAAAGTACGGCTCGCTTTGTTGGGGCTTTGGGTAAGTCGGGTACGGCCATAGTGGGTTCAAAAAATAACTTAAAAAGTTAACTTTTAGGTAAGATCTTGTCAAAATTGGAACATTTCCCCAAAACAAGATAAAAAAAATGGAAAGTTTTGAAAATTACCATGCGGCAAAGATATGTCTCTCGTGATGTAACGCAAATGCATCGACTCCACGTGATAAACCATTACATTCCATTCGGAATTTTACCACGTCTAAAGTGCAGAATATTTGAAATATTATTTTTTCATTTCATCAAACGGTTTGGTAGTTTCGCTAGTCAAAGCATTACAAGGGCAGATACAAGCTTTTATAAAGAAATCAGAATAATTATGTAAACCGCTCCAAAGAAAACACATTCCGCCACTGAAAAATGAATGTGGTGAAGTGTTGTGCGCCATGTCAGTGAAAAACCCTCCTCCCCGTAAGCTTTTCTGGACTGTTACCTTCAACCGGTGTGGCTAGTTGAGTTCCCAAATGTCTTGAAAACATTTTTCCCAGAACGCCTTCCAAACAAACAACAGCCCAATGTTTCAGAGCTTTTTTCCTTGACAGTAAACACGACGACAACGAGTTGACGAGTTTCATCAAGAGGGTACTGGATAAATGATGCATCACTGTGATTATTTCTGAAATTAAAATCAAATGAATTCAAGGGAGTGGCGGCGGGGAAGGCATCATCTTGTGATGCAACATTAAATCTAGATCTGTTCCATAAAAAGTCGGGTCGTATCACATCGCTCCTTCCTGAGAGTGTTTCTGCTCCTCCCGATATATTATACACACGAAGATATTATTGATAAAACCCTCCCATCTGACGTGTTTGAAATAGACTACTGCTCCTCCCGGATTTGAATTTCCCCCGCTGTGAAACTAACCTTCACAGCATATAATTTCGACCAGAACTTGTACTTTCAGTAGCATGGCAGTCACTTCAAATGGATCGACATTCTGGGTACCGCCACCGCCACCGCCTCTGGACCGAGTACCGAGGCGTTCACTTATCTTGCTGTTGTCTAATTCGCCTAGATGATAAATAATGGTCGGAATTAAATAGATGTTAAAATCCTTTTTAAAAGGCGGGTTTAATATTTTGCGAATACGTCATAATCTAGTCATTTCGAAAAGACAAATGAAAACCTTTATTTTCAGATTTAATTTTCGAAACATAACAGACATTCTTCAAGTATCGGTTTTAAGAAAAGCATCTAAAATTCGCTAGAGAACCTTTCTTTCAAACATTTTTAAGTCAAAAACATAATTTTAAACATGTAAAAAAATAATTTTTTTTAGATAACCTAAATACTTACCACAGCTAAAGAGTATCAAAAATTTCGAAGTGACATTGATGAAATGGGAGAGTTCTTGGTCTTTCTCTTTCAGAATTGTTCGAATGGCCAGCACAATTGTATGTTGGGTTGACTTGGAGCAGATCCGTAAGCGTCGCCCTTCCATCAGAATGTGAAAGAGGCTATCCACATCGAACAGCCCTAGATTCTTGAGTGCGAAACCTAAAATTATAACAACAAATAATAACGATGTTTTTGCCTTTTCCAAATAAATCTACCGAAGTGGAATACGACCTTTAGATACAATGGCTCTTTGTCATTTTATCAAAAAACAAAGCGTTAAAAGTTAATATAGTTTCTTATTCAAAATCTTAAAACTTGAAGAAGAGTAGAAAACAAAGTAAAGAAATTCAAAGAGCACCAGTAGAAAACTCTATATCTCTGAAATATAAAAGGACTTAAAAAGTGTAGAGTAGAACCTAGCTGCCTGGGCCTCAATGACGTCACCAAAACACGTAGAATCTCCACTACGATCTTCATGTGGTAGATTTGATCGCACTTGTCGCTGATGCGTTGCAGTCCGTACGCGACCATCTTCTTTGTGATCAGTGAGGTAGCTTGGTGTGGCAGCGGGTTGGGGTTGCTCTTGACGGTAGGTTCCACGTAGTACAGTTTTTGTAGCTTGGGTACGGAATCTGCATTGATGTTTCCTAACGCGTTTTTAGTTTCCAGAATGACGTGGTCACACGTGGTACCAACACCCTTCATGTATTCGTCGGGTTTTGGCTGTTTCTTGTACAGCTTGACGAGAGAATTGATCGAAGCCAAATCTGTTTTAGAAATAAGAACAGATTATACAACAAATCAACTCTTTACAAGTTGAATCTTTTCGAAATAACGAATAATTGGTTCCACAGAACATTGGCCATTTGTCGTGTACGTATGTTTTCTCGTAGCAGAATATTTGTTCTTGAATAGATGAATTTTTATCGCAAAGTTTGTTCAGAAATACTCATTTTCATGATAATTTCAGGTAATTTATTTCGTGATCTTCTTTGAATAATTTGACTAAATGACGAACTATTTAATTCACGAAAAGAAATACATATAAAACCAGTGTAATAAAGATCTAAAATCCATTCGCGTGTTGAAATAAATCAAGGAGTTGAATAAATTGATGAATAAATGAAATACCTGAGTGTTGTTGAGGAACATAATCACCAAGAAAATCGGGAGCCACTTTAACCTCTTCCAAACTGAATGGATAACTGGAAAATAAGTTACTATGATTTTATAAAAAAAATTCTCGCACAATTTTTAAACGAATAATCAAAATTATTTGGTAGCATTAAACCCGCCCAATAACTCATTAGATTAAGACCCCCTCTTCATGTTTAGTTAACCTTCCTGGCATCAAAAATAATATTTTTAACTGTAAAAAAATAGTTTTACTACAGGGTAAAACTGTGAATGACGTCTAATGATAATACTTGTTGCAACATGAATGTTTAATGCTTAGGCAATAAAAGCTGGATCTTAAGTTTTGATTTCAAAATTACTACCCTGTTAAGGTACCATTACTATCAGTCAAGGTGGGCATAACTTTATTCGGTCGATTAGATATTGATTGATCATCAATTAATTTTAATTTGGACAAACAACAACTAGAGAATATAAATGAACGCTTCCTACCCGTCCGGAATATTCAAAGGCTTAGTGCCTTCCTTTCCCTTCCGCAAGTACTTCTCGTGGCATTTCTGACACAACAAATAGTAGGGTGATCCAGTGCCACACACACCGCCAAACCAGTCACCTTGGTAATCACCGTTACTACGGTAGCCATGGTTACTATTGTGATTGCCACAGCCGGGATGGTTTTGACGCATGTGCTGGTTGAATTGAGGGAAATTCTCGGCGCAGATGTCACAAAAGACGGGCGTGGAATTATTGCCGCCATCACTAAAGATCTAGAAGGTGAAACAATGAACAAGGAATCATTCCACCTGCATTACGACCTGCATTACTACTGTGAAAAATAAATCTGCACTTTAAACTGCGTAAAAAGTTTCGCGGAATTGGCGAGTTTCGGCTGACCAAATATTTATCAATTATCTTTTTAGCATTTTTTTGGCTTTTATTTCTAGCTGCGCAAAACTAAACCAGTACGAATGAAGGTGACACCACCTTTTACATTATCCAACTTACACTTTGAGCTATTCTGGCAAAAGCTGATGACGTCACCGTCCCACTGAACACGTCCGAGAAGAGTTCATCATTCTCCAGGTCTTCCATATTTCCGAACATTTCGACTGCGTTCATCACTTCGGACGGATTGGACTGGTTGTTGATGACCGTCCTCAACATTTGACCGAACGAAGCTGACGAAGCCGGTTGGTCAAAACTCACGGACACCTCTTGGCTTTCCGTCAGATTGATTTCCTTAAAGAAAAACCACGATATGTAAAACCCAGACATGATTCAAGCGTGATTAATTAACTTGCATTTATATAAAAACGGCAAAGTTTCGCTGAACGGTGGTGTATAAAAGTCTCGGAAAATCAGAATTATTTCCAGCAGACAAAATACTCAAAATGTCTATGCGGAGAAGAGGTAAAAAAACACACCAAAAAACATTTTGTATGGCAAAAACTTCGTGGCAACATAATATCAACAAGTCAAGGGACAAATAATGACGTTAGTTGTTTGACAACATATTTCGGTATAGATATTGTCAAAGAAAGAACGTAATTGTTGGTCCCTTGACTTGCTGTTGGAAAAAACAAGCTGAAATTTCTAAAGAAAAGCGCTGCCAGATTTAGGCTCAACAGCGAATAAACTATGAAATATTGAATGACAAAAATAAAAAACCTCGTCATTCTCAGACATTCCAAAATTAACATCATCGTCATCGTCGTCGCCATCATCGTCATCAGAGCCACCGAGCTGATCCATATCCTCAGTATCCGAATTAGGATGATCAATCAACCACGTGACCAACCGTTGTATGTAATGTGATTGGTTCTCCCTGGAGAAGCTGCGATTCTGATTGATAGCTCGTTGTACTTGTTGTTGGGTGAACCCCATACCGACCACCTAAAAGAATCAAAACAAATTATATGTATTGCAAAGCTCCCGTTGGTTAAGCGCTCTGGTCCCATACAGATGCTATCTTTTGTCTCGGCGCCAAGATAGTATATATGCTAAAGTCATAAGAAAATCAATAGGAAGACTGATTAAAGAACTAAAACGCAAACATGGGGAAAATAATACAGGAGGGAAGGAATGCAGTAGTGTCACGATCTAAAAGAAAGAACTAGAGGCAAGTGACGGAAGAATACACTCATGGTAGGGAAGATGGAATGATGAAAAATCTATATAATAAAAGCCGTATTCTCTATCTTTGTTTGTACGCATTAATGGTAGATGAGCTACCTAAAGTTTGGTCAATTTTTTTTTGCAAGGGCGAAGGGCGCGCGTTGGGCGAAAGCAGTGTCTCTTCAGCGTCATTGCGACGCTGGTTTACGAGCTAGTAAATAAATAATAAAATTGAAATAAATGAATAACCTGGTCAATGATAATTTGGTCAGTTGCAGATTCTGCTCTACTGGTGGCGCTCGTTGTACTGGTGATGTTAGTATTAGTATTGGTATTGGTTTCTGCAGCAGATTGCAGTTGTTGTTGATTCTGTTGGTTTTGCGCCGAAGAGGAAGAAGAGAACCTAAAAGAGTTATTGGTCTCAAATGAATTAGTTTGTTTATAAATGAATAATATAAATATACCAAGCCAGTGTCGTACCCAGGTTCTTTTTTTGAGATACCGTTTGTTTGTTACAAATATTTCTGCAGCCTGGGCACAAAGGGGCCAAAAAATCTTTAGTTTTCACTTAGTTTTCAACCGGTAGGGAAACAAGCCTGAGTACGGCACTGCAAGCTTCAAATCTAGGTCTAATGGCTAGGAAAGAAACTAGCTATCCAAGAAGATCTGAAAATATACCTGAGCAACCTTCTTTCACTTGAATGACTTTCCGCTCTCAATCTCTGCGAACGATTTTGTAATGCTGCCGAAAACAAATGTCTTCGCCTCAGACCCAGTGCATTCCGCAAACCGACCGTCGTGATATTTTCCCGATTCATTCTGTTGAAGCCGGGCCGTCGTCTGCTTCCGCTACTGTGCTCCTCTCGGTCCCGATTTGGTTCACTCTGAAAGGTGGAGAGGCGGGCGGCCGTGTCTCGGATGGGCGTTGTGTTTGAAGGCGGGTGGCCGCCTAGTTGAGTGTAGGTCGGTGTTGGGTCGATGTTCTCGAGTGGTTCTGTGAAAATTCCAACACCCCCACCACCACCAGCTCTGACAGTCTCGCTTTCCTCAGATTCTGAAGTCGATGAGCTTGTTGGAGCGTCACTAGTTGAAGAGGCTAAAGTCTCTTCGCCTGCAACGTTTTGCGAGTTTGACACGATGTTTGTTCTCAAGACTTTTTCCTGTTTCCGTTTAGCTGCCTCTTTCGCCACATACAATACTTCTGAAAATTATCCATATGATATAAATAAATATGATACCTTTATTAACCCTTCACAGGCAGCCCGCCCCTTTGTAAATTTACACCCTTCAACCACAGTCAGCACGTTTTAAAGGGGGTAATTTTTTTTTTCTCGCCACAACCCTTTCGAAAGCTTCAATATTTGATGTAGATCATCGTGACTTAATCATCATCGTGACTTAATCTAGCAGGCAAGGTTGTCAAAAAGCCACTCTGGGAGAGTGTATAGCAATTGAAATGACTGTCAAAATGAGTCCCGTTTCCATAGCAAATACACTCTGCCATAGTGCTTGTTTGACGAATGTGTCCACTGAGGAAGGCGGGTTTCCAATGAAAGGTATGATTCCGGAATAATAGTAAACGCACAAAATATTTGCATGTAATTTACTTTAGGGCTGATGAATGTGCTTAAATGTGAAATAATGATTATTTAACGAATATGTCCCGTTGAGGATTTTCCAATTTGTTAAGAATAAACAAGCACCTACCGTCATCCTTTCCGATTTTTTGCAGGGCGATGTTGTTATGTATGATGTTCAATGCCCTCTCCAGCTCACCAATGCTCACATCACCAGCGATGGCGGGGAAACATTTCTTTTGTGCGATTTGAAGTAAAGATTTAGTCCTCTCGATGAATGCAACAGTCTCATTGTCAACATCGTTAGCATCTTCAAGGAGTTGGAGACTGCCCCCCTGGGAGGATTTCCCCCCTTTCTTGGGACAGTGTAACTGGTAGTGCTTGATCAAGGTGCGACTGAAGCCGGGGGACTTCACAATTTCAAAAACAGATTTCAGGTTCATGAAATTCAGCGAAGTGCACAACAAATCCCAATAAACCTTTTGGCCTCCGACAGTTCTGAACTGTGCTGGCATATCATCTGTTGCTGATTGTTGATTGAAGCCGAGAACATTGGGCGTGGATATGAATGATTTTGCTTCCAGGAAATTTTGCAATAGACTTGTTATGGGAGTTTCCATGCTGAAAACGTCAACACTTTGAGGATCCATATAAAGTTTGATACCGGTGGCAGTGATTTGACTAAGAAAAATACATAAACCATTATCTATAAACTGCGGTCGAATGGTTTTGAGACTGGCCGGAAATTCTAGTCTGCCGCTACTAGTGAAGTACCTTCCACAGCTTAATTAGTCTACGTTCCGGTCACTCTTAAACCCTCGTCCCCCCCCCCCAACCCTTTCGGAATTCCAACTTCGGTAAGGGAATACCAGTGTAACTAAATCCAATTTGACAAAATTCATGAAATTAAGCTTGTGTAAAAATAAGGAAAAGTTTAAAAAGTAAAGGCATTAAAAACAAGATATCAAATTTAATCAAGCGAAACTTTTCGGCATATGTGACGAGAGATCCAACAAAGAGGAACACATTTACAGGAAATAAATTCTCAAATCCCCTTGCAAAATGACCAGGGAAAAAGGACATAATCACCAGGGAAACCTTCAACCTTTTCCCAGGGAAAAATGTTTTTACTTTATGTAATTACATTCATCAACTTACTTTATTGACAAACTATCATCCCATTGCACGCTAACTTTCATGCCTTTCCACGAACCCCCCAACACCATACCGGTACGGCCTGTAGACGTCACACATCTGGAACCACACCTTAATCCACCGTCAATGGGGCAAAGCATCGAATAAATTGGATACAGGTTCTTCGCCATGTTCTTTAATGATTCAAGGTTTCTTTCCGACTAAAATTACCAAAAGCAAAACACAAATTACCGTACTGTATGACTAATAAGGCCGAAACGTGTCTCGCAGTTCTTCGCCCTTTCGAAATCGTGTGTCCAAAAAAGAGGCTATTATGGACGCAGTTTCCTATACATAGAGCAAAAATTAATCTTAATACTATAAAATGCAAAGTTATGATTATTTGTTAACGAGAGAGAGAGAGATGGTATAAGAGTATACATATGGTATGTGTATGAAAAGGAAAATATCATTTGGTTTCAGGTATTGTTTCGTTGCGCATAATTTGAAATGAGTTGACAAAACAAATGCGTATGTATAAAAAAAATATATATATTTAACTTAAATAGGGCGAAACACGTGTCTGTGGATTGTTCGTAATAGGCTCTTCCGTAGGAATTGAGCACTCTGGCAGTTGTGTGGTGTACTAGTTAGCGTAATGCAAAGCTCCCGTTGGTTGAGCACTCTGGTCCCACACAACTGCTACCTTGTATCCCGGTGGTGTATAGTGGTTAGTCGGTTCGGCTCGGATCCCTAGGGCTCCGAGTTCGAATCCTACCCAATGCATCATCGAGAACTCGGAACTATATCCACACTGATGAGCCCTAATAGGGCGAAACACGTGTCTGTGGATTGTTCGCATATTTAACTTATAATTTGAAATGAGTTGACAAAACAAATACGTATGTATAAAAAAATATATATATTTAACTGAACATGAAAGCAATGAGACCTCCAGGCGACTTTTGAACGATGAATTGCGCTTGAGTATTACGCCGACTAGGGAAAGAACCCCCCCCCATAATCAATCAAAAAAGTTTTATTTATTTATGAATATTTAGACAGGATAATTGGAGCGTCAGGATAAATATAAATACTGTTTTCCACATTGTGTCCTGTTAATCCTGTGTCCTGTTAATCAAAGAATGTATAAAAGCTACATACTTTACTCGTGTAAGCAGATTTTGCACTTTGAAAGAAGTTCTTTATTGCTACTGTTATCGGTACTTTCCACACTTCAATTGTAGATAAAGAAACCATCGTCTTCCTCAATTCCTCACATATGGCAAAGGGGACTGGTGCTGTTGACGGTTCTTCCCCTCCTCCGCTCATGTCAAATTTCAACTTGCGCAAATCTCTGACTGTTATCTAAAAAAGGCAGCATGTGTGATGGTATTATTATCAATTGGGGAGGCAGCATGTGTGATGGTATTATTATCAATTGGGAAGGCAGCATGTGTGATGGTATTATTATCAATTGGGAAGGCAGCATGTGTGATGGTATTATTATCAATTGGGGAGGCAGCATGTGTGATGGTATTATTATCAATTGGGGAGTTTTATAGCCTATAATGTTATCAATGAGGGCCCTGTCGTTTTTGCAAAAACAAATGTAAGAAATTTCGCGGTTTCGCAGATTTTTGCCCTTTACGCGAAAGTTTATTCCGCGAAACTTTTCAAAAGGATTCATCCCGCGAATTCATTAAACATTATGAGCTAGCATGTTTTCTTGGTTATTTGTTTAAAAAACACCTTTATGCCATGAAATTCAGGTTTGTAATACGGGTATCCGCGAAAGTTTCTTCCTTAGGGATTTTAGGTAGAAGTGATTAATAATGTTCACGGTAAAGTTGAACCTGGGACACTTTTATCTTAAGCTCAGCGCCTTAACCATTCCGCTACCGGGATCCCTAATTATACTTTGATAATTAATTTTTGCAAATTTTTCACAAAGGACGATTCTAGAACTAGTAAAGGGAAACTTCGGATTCACCATAAAGTAGGAAAAACATACCTTCTCCCCTGGAGTAATCATGTAAAATAACACGAAAGGATACAACGGCTCCGACGGCAAATCTTCAAAGGCGACACGTGGTTCTTCTCCGTTCAACCCAAACGACAGTGTGCCTTTAGACTTGTCGTAATGACACGTGACATAGTCCCCTTGGGAATACTGTTTGAATCGAAATCCTTTCTCTCCTCCGTTGTACAGCTTGCCGTCGAATGCTCGGTACAAGAACATATCAGTGGAGGTCTGGTATTCTGTGTTCTTCAACGGTTGCTTACAGACACCGACACAAGTTCCCTCGTTACCCTTTACATCTTTGGTTATCAGAACCTAAAAAAAGAAGTACAAGCTCTTGAAATTTTGGCTAAAATCTGTGAAAACCGATAAAATTAGAGAAAACTTGGTTCGTTACTCAAAATCTTAACACTTAAGAAAAAGCTCTGTCTATTATAAACCCGCATTTCACTTTGGTAGCTTGTATTAAAAAGATCTTCCTCTGTTAAATAATTTTAGAAATAAAAAATTTCGGACAAAAATAAACTTGATTCACTTGATTCAAGTTATTAGACTAAGAATTTAAAACTAAACAACAGCACTTTGTCCAAAAACTTTGGGAGTTAAAAAGATTAAAACATTATATATTACATCCAAGACTTTAAAATGTCAAAAAGCAAATTCAAACGAAAACCAACCAACCTTCCATTCGTAATATTCCGAGCTCTCACAACCTTCGTGCAGGTTCTTGTCTAAAATAGCGTATCCTTTACCGCCCCGGGCGTGTAGAATGGTGTGCCCGTCATCTTCAATTTGAACGTTTTGATTCTTCTTGACAAATTTCACGGGAATGTTTTCCTCTTTGTCCGTGGAAAGTACAAGTGGCACGTTGAATGGTTGTTCCCATGTGAATTTGTAGAGTGTTGCCAACATGAATTTAATGATCTTCGAGATGAAAAAAAAGAGAAGTGAGATAAAATCACCGGAATGCTGATAAAGTGGTCTTTGAGACTCGGAGGTTTCGGGGATATAGGGTTGCTCCCACGTGAATTTTCAATTAGGAAAGGTATAGGATATGATTCAGCAAGCTGTCTCATTTCAATAATAATTCAGTAGGGTAACCATTTCATATGTAGGATATGTAGGGTTTCATAAAAATTATAGTCCATAAAATAGGACTTCAACTAAATTCACCATACAGGGCCGACGACACAGGGGGGGGGGGGGCTGGGGGGCACACACTTTTTTGCCAAGTAAAAAAAATATTTTATTATAAATTGCAATTATGTCGCTTTGTGAAAAGTAAGTTTAAGAAGATATTCCAAAGTCATTTAACACAGTTTCAGAAGGAGGAGTGTGTGCCCTTATTGTTGTTGTTGTTGTTGTTGTTGTTGTTATTGTAAAACAAACAATTTCCTTTAAAGTATAAGAGAAAATCATGAATAAAAGTTAAAAACGAAGTTAAAGTTCAAAAAAATCAAAATACTAAGTAAATATTTTACTCTTAGATTTAGATTTCTAGAATTCAAAGAATTGCTTCTGATACCCTCTGAGACCACCTTAGAGGCTTACTAATGGCAAAAATTTTCCTTGTCGCCCAACCATGGTATAATGGTGAAGGTATAATCTTTACAATTCAGGAACTGCATTTTTTTAACCCTTGGTGGTTGAAGGAATTTCGTTTTTTATCGACTTCTAGAGAGACCTTAAAAGTTTATCAGTTATCAATATATTCACAAACAGCCATCAGGAATGAAATTTACCTCATCGAAATTGATTTCAAGGTCATCTGATGAGTAAGTGGAAATGATTCCAAATAATTTGATTGTCATGATGCATATTCCAAAGGAAGAGAAGGAACAATCTAAGAAAAGAAAGAAATAATTTAAAACCCTAATGTTTCTTCCAAGGTTGGATATGTAAGATTTTAGGGTGCCAATTCGAAAGAAAAAAATTTGACTGCTAATGTATACATTAAAGAAGCCAAATTTCGCGGGTTTCGCTGGTTTTATGGGCTTTCCGGGAAATTCAAGACCCATGGAAAGCGAAAATTCAGCGAAAATTCACTCATCTCTGTCAAATATAATTCCCGAGATTTGCGAAATTTAGTTCCTTCGAAGTAATAATATTGAAAATTTTAGAGAATCATAACTATTAAAATTACCTATCAGTTCATTGAAAATTTTAGGGGATCATAACAAATATTTTACTGATGATGGAGCTCGGATGGGTTCCGAAACGTTTAGAATAAATTCATAGTATATAATAACAAAATGTTGCTTCATGTCATCTTTATGATCAAATTAAACAATTATTTATCTATCAGTTCAATGAAAACTTTAATTATTTACCTATTAATTCAATTATCTTGTTTATCCATGTCTTCTTACAAAGACATTTCGCAAAGCAAGGACTCGACAGGGCACATCGCTTTAATAAGGCGATTTGAGATTTAGTCTTAAAGATAATGTGATGGTCTGTGTCTGCTCGTTTAAACGATTCAATATCTAGCAGAAGCATGTCCATTAAAGCGTCTACAATGATTTCCATAACCTCAGGGTGAGCTTCAGTGTTCTGCTCTCTAAAACATAAGAGAATTGTTGTTTATCAGGGTGTCATCTAAAAGAACAATTTCCAGGACATTTTTTCAGAATATTTTGAAATCATCCCCACGCTTGTTTTCCAGGACAAGAGGCCACCCAGTTACAGATCTTTAGTACTAAAATGGACTAAATTTCATTAAGGAATGTAGTTCCATTAAAATTGTGAGAACAAAAAAAAAAAAACAGGCCTATGGGATTTTCGTACATTTCTTTGCATTAGGTAATCTTGAGTCTTGAGTGATTAGGCCAAAAAAAACACATCACTTACACAACTTGAATGGCTAAAGTGTTAAGGCAAGTGGACGCCATGCCCATGTGTAACGCCCGGTGCTTCTTAATCAGCTCAATGGTAGACGGGTTGACCACAATATTCAAGTCACTGGCGTTCATCTTGGTGGTGAATAGGGAGAAGAGGAAAAGCATTTGGTTCTTGAATTTCATCGTTTCGTGCTCACTCGTTCCTTCTTCTTCTCCTTCTCCTTCACCACAAGTTATTGTTGGTTTTTGTTGTTGTTGAGTGATGGTCCTCAAAATGTTGTGGTAAGTTGTTTGGATAGAGTCTTTGTATTGTCTTGGCGCACCAGAAACATCGTTCTATATGAGAGAATGACAAGGATTGATCGAAAGAATAAAAATTGCCGATTATAATAAAACGTCTAGTGAATCTCATAATAATAAAACACCGAAAAACGTGGGGTTAATCAGTGAAAAAGTAAAGTGACAGGGTTTTTTCTATTAATACGGCTTAATAGACGGAGAGAAAAACTCAGCAACTCGCTAAAAAGTCATGATGGAGGAGTGTTTTTTCCATAGCTCACTTCACACTTCACCTCCCCAGAAGTTTTTTGAGTGAGCGAATGGCACTTACCATATAGTGATGGTTGTAACATTTCAAACATTCACTTCACACTCCTCCCTTTTTTGAGTGAGCGAATGACACTTACCATATAGTGATGGTTGTAACATCTCAAACATTCATTTCGCATTCCAAACGCGGCCGTTAGAAGGTAAAACTGACAAGGGTACGACAAAGACTCGTTTTCTTCCGTAGGGGCCGTCCCACTGTCCAACAAACCCTCGTTCAAGAAATTGAAGAGAAGTTCCAAACTTTGTAGACGTTCCTGAATGAAACGAGACACAAATTGGTTAACACTTGTCTGTTTTGTTTTTTCTAGGGGAGGGGGTGATAACATTTCCGGAGAACCTATAGATTTCATTATATTCATTATTCGTATCGGAAAAAACGATGTCGGAAAAAAGTAAATGACGAAAATTTTGTCTCAGTTTTGCATAAACTTAGGACAGACTTTGGAAAAAAAAGTGACAAATCTTTTGAAAAGAATTTGTCCGACATTTTGACAAGGTATACATAATTTCATACCTTGGCTCTTTCAAACTGTACATGAAGAGGTTTATGAAGTATGGTTGCCACTACGGTATCATTGCTCAAAGCATTATTAACAACAGTTGTAATGGAGCTGCATATATTGGTAGTCAACGATTTGGTCAGCTCCTCACCATTACTTCTTGCAGATTTCAATGCCAGAATCAACTTGCAACAGGTCATAAGTCTCGCTTGGCAATGCTCCTCAAGAAGTTTTCTACTCACTGAAAAATGATAATTATTATTATTAGGCAACACCAACTTAATTTTTCAGTGCCGTAACCACCCAAAAAAATTTTTCAAGAAAAGTCTTTAGAAAAAAGGATTTTTAAAGAGTAAGAAAGTTTTATCAATTTTTTTACCGAAGTTCTTATTTATATGGATCACTTTATGAATTTAAATCCGATATTTTATGCAATCTTTCAATATTTCCTAAATTTTCTCAGAAAATAATCGTCAGAGCTATCTGTTTTAGCCAATGTAGAGGGTTGAATTTTGAAAATTTTTCCTGGGGAGAATTATATGAAAATCTATCTTATTTTTCATCCATCATTTATTTTTTTTATCGTTTCGACCGTTACTAAAGATTAATTTGGTGTCGCCTTTACAAAGTTTACAATTAATTGAAAGCGATAATAGACCTTCTAGAATATTTCTACTCGCTGAAGTGATAATCAAGGGTTTTACCAAGATTTTTACTCACTGAAACAATAATACCCAATAAAATCATTACCAATAACGAATCTTTATTATCAATCATAAGTGGCCCATGCAGTGCTCCACCACTATTCTCAAAACCCTGACAAGCGAGGGCCACGAACTTTTTAGAGAAAATAAAAAAACACTTACTATCATCACTTAGCCATTCATCACTATTCATCTCAGGAAAATCACTTTGAAGTTTCGAATGTGTGGCTAAAACAGCATTGAACAAGATGGCAAGCAGTTTATGGTTGCTGAAGAAAACGGACAATTTTATTATTATTTACTATTATTTATTATTATTACTTACGAATGTTTACCCAGGATGGCCTTCAGTACTAAGAAGACTGTTATCGATGAGGGTCCTGTCTACGATGTGAAACACCTACAACGGAACCTATGGAAATTAGCAATGAGAGGTTATCCTCATCACTGTGACCGGTGGCGGACTAGAACTCTCAACCAGCAGGTTACGAGCCTAGCGTCTTAGCCACTCGGCCACAGCTCCACGATGTAATATATCAGCCTCGATAATCTATGTAATTTTTTAAAAACTATCTACTCAAAATTTCAGGGCGTCATTTTTACTTTGTCAAAGTATTAGTAGGCCAGGTCAAACTACTCACACAGACCCATTTCAAAGACAGTGCTGCATAAACTACCAATGTTCTTTTTATAGAAGAAGCGAAGATTAGCGACAATGTATTGACTAAGTTTGAACCATTATGGAGCTGTGGCAGAGTGGTTAAGACGCTAGGCTCGTATCCTGCTGGTCGGGAGTTCGAGTCCGCCACCGATCACAGTGATGAGGATGACATCTCATTGCTAATTTCCATAGGTTCCGTTGTAAGTGTTTCGCAACGTAGGCAGGACCCTCATTGATAACAGTCTATACTTAGTACTGAAGAGGTTACATCCTGGGTAAAAATTCGTAATAAATAAATAAATAAATTTACTTACCAAGTATCTTTCAGAATATCAGGCATCAAATTACAATGATGGATCATTGCACCGAAGACATATCTTGATGCAGCTTTTAAGAGTGGTGATTGGACAGCAGCAAAAGAATAATCTAAAGAATGGGAAATTAAATTATAAGTAAGTAGGAAAGAAGTTTCATGATTGATATTTTAAAATCAGTTTATTATATTTTTAAAAGAGGTCAGCTCCCCCCTCCAATTTTTCCCCCTCCAATTTTGAAATTTCCCCCCCCCC
>JAYRBV010025472.1:0-10624 GCA_036023255.1 Mitrocomella polydiademata
ATTTCTGGCTGTCAACTTTATATATTTTGTGTGGTGATTTGGGTAGTGAACGAGTCAAGCCAGGTTTCCTAGCTAGGCAGGACTCGAACCCACGACCTAGTCATTCTATGGCTGCTGCTATACCAACTGAGCTACCGGTCCGTGGCGAATCATGAATTCGAAAGTCAGCTACGAGAACTGAAGTGGGTTCACCTCTTTAACGAAATCTAAGATTCCATTTCATTTTTATGTAGAATGATAGTGAGATTTATCTAAGGTATTTATCGATAGCACTAAGCAATCATTTGAGCTCTATAGGGAAAAAGAAAACCCATTCTATTATTGTATTTCCATTGTTTCGGCTCCTTTCGGGTATATCTTCTTAAATTTCGATCAAATTGATGAAACTAGCACCAAAGCCTTTTGAAACAAATTCGATTTGATTGCTTTGTCTTGACTTGATTGGCGAAAAAAGCACGAACTTTTGAGCCTAAAGTTTTAAGCAACCTTATTTAAGTTTATTTTTCTCTTTCTCTTGAAAACTCTTGTCCACTACTAACGCGGTCTTCAAATTAGGTAAAAATAAGTTATTTTTCAATTTTCTTATGTTCTGTATCACAAATACACCATCAACAAGCTCTGTAGGAAAAGTTTAAGAAGTTGAAACACAAAAACCATAGTTATCAAAATATTTTTCAATCTTTTCCATATCGAAATCTTTACAGATTAAGTAAAAGCGGGTTGTTTAAGACTAACATCATGAAATATTTAACTATAATACAAATTCCCTACCACACCACCTGTAATTAATTCTTTGGGGGAAATTCAAACACGCAATCTGGTTTGTGTGGGCATGTTTGTGTGGATACAACGAGTTTGATAACAAACGTGGCAAAGAAAACTAACAAAATGTTTGAGGAAATTTGTGTTGCATCCTGAAGATGTTTAGAAAAACAAAACGATATGGAAATCTCCACCCCTCCGCCCCTATCGCCCCTTCTTACTGGGTTGAGTGTGGGTACAGCATGAATAAAGTAATTAGTTTATTTTTCATCTTTTTTTTCAAAATCAAAATCAAGTTTTCTAAGACACACTGGAGGGACGGGATTAAACGTTTGCGAATTTGTCAAACGGGATGGGCCCCTTTTAAGGTAGAAATTAAAGCTTTGACTTTACTGTTTATAATATCGTTTCTAAACAAGTTAGTAAATGTAAACACACATTTATCGAGTTACTGTTCTTATGCCACATACTTTTTATAAAGAGATTATTAGGCTTTAATTGTTATTGAAGAATACTCAACTTGTTGCTTGTTATTCCAAACGGAGTATCCAAAACAGTATTTTGTTCATTAAGCTATCAAAAAACACACCAGTTCGGCTACTATTTTGAAATTTTAACAGACAGACAGACAAAATATGGCTATTATTATATAGAGACGGAGGAGATATTGTTAATTGCTTCTTTTCCTTTTACACCCTATGCAGTTCATTTTCAGGAGAAAAAGGCTAGTGTAAAAGTGTTTTCTTCTATTTGTATTTTCCTTATGTAACATCAATGGAATTTGCAAATCTTTTAAGAATATATATATATATATATACTTTTAAGAATATATTTGATTTCTTTTTTTATCGGGCACATACACAAGTCTTTAACGAGTATAATTTATAAAAAATAAGAAAAAATTTGATTTCAGGACAGCTGAATTTATGCAATTCTCCGCATTTATATATATTTTACAATATATTTACTAATTATTTTGGGGGTAGGTATGAACTTTATACTGGCTGACACAATGATTACATCAAGTTGGAAAAACCATTAAAAAATCAAGGTGTAGAAGTGCTTTCTATTGATATCATACGGTGCTCTCCTCCGCTGTAAACTATTTCAATGTATTTTGCCCGCTTGATCATACACACAGTGCGTTAATGAGTGATATTTATTGGTAGATACAGATTTTTTACGGAGAAGGATAAAAATTAAATTTTATGGTTCAGCAAGTTCTGGTGATTGTGAAACATTAAAATGAATAACTGTTAAAAGACAACTTAAAGCCAGAAATTTATTCATTTTCTATAACTGTCTCTCGCCGATCTCAAATTGTCATAAGGCATAAAGTTTTCAGCTGATAGCTTTGCTTTTATTAGATCAAGTCTGGTTTAGAGATATATTCCAAGAAAAAAACTCGCACCGGTACAAAGGTTTTCACTCTTATTTCACCTTCTTCAGAAACCACAATTGTCATAATATCGAAGAATCAACATGATATCACCATGAATAAACCAGAGGATCTCTCAAACTTTGTGCGTAGTGCGTCTTATACATTTTTTTATATATGGAGGTAAATCGAAATGTGAACCACTGCTACATAAAATCACACAAATAAGAGCAGACGGTTCCCCTTTGGTGAATTATGATATTTATGTCTCTCTGTTCTATTTATGTAAAAGACCCAACTGATAAATTTGTTTGAAGAATGTCACAGTAAGAAATTCGTATCTCTATTCCATCTTTACAGGTCGACTGTAGATTCTATTGGCTGGCTATGGCGCTTTTATATGTTTTATTATAAAAAAGGATATGGTGCCCTCAAAACATTTGCGTTTTTTTGTATCATAGTACTCTAATAGTAGAGATATGCCTCACGGCGGAGGCATATATATCTCTGATCATAGTAAATACTTATTTAACAGCAATAACTTTCGGGAAGACAAATATTTGGTGTAAACCAAAAATCTGAGTGTTTTAATAGTTTTTCTTTAAATAGTTGTATTGTTACAAAAGAGATTCTAAGCAACGAATACAAGTGTTAATTATTTTTTATTGGAATTTTTTCCACTTTTTTTCATAAAGAACAACTCCAATTTATCCAAGGTCTCTTTTAAAAATGTTCTTTTTTAACATGTTCTAGATTTTTATAGACCTTCAAATATGTTACTACAATCATTATATAGTTATTTTATAGAAACTCGTATTGGAAAGCAAAAGCTGTTTACCGTGAGTTTTATTTGCAGAATTTTTAATTTACGGAAAGTCTTTTACAGAATTTAGCTGAAGAAGTCTAATCTAGACCAAGAATAGAACCATGGCGTATATTTTTAGCTGATGGTGCATTATATGGAGAAAGAAAAAAGAGCACTATGGCACCAACAAAATAGTCTACTTGGTATCATCATTTGAAAAAGGTTGACAACTTTCCAAAATATTTGACGGAATTGAGCTTTTACAACTTTGCCAAAAACTGCAAAAACGCTGTTTTCCATTAAATTGTCCGAAGTAAAAGAAACCTCGTTCCCACAATGAGAGACATAAATTTATGACAAAAAGTAACAAAATACGCGTAATTTGGTTGCTTAAATCTAAGTTTGACGGTCATTTTTTCATCAATCATACATAAGTCGAGAAACAGTAAAACTCGAAAGTTTTCAAGTAGTCTGGGTACTAGGCTACTGAAATCATCAGGATTCATCATATTGGTCCAAAACCAAAAGATCTAAAGAGCTCAAGGCTCCTGATAAATCTCCATAACTCGCTAAACCCAATAAAACCAATTTTGAATTAATTGTGGTTTTTGAATTTTTGTCAAAATATCGGCCTTAATTTATGACTGTGATTGCAGGCTCACCGTTTAAATTATATTGGAAAAATGCGAGGTTGTCCTCATAATACACAAACTCTCTTAAAATTAGTTTTAAAGGAGTGTTAAAGAATTTCTTTTATCGAAAAGTCTCTTAAATGTGTTTGTAAAATCGAGGCAAATTTCATCAAATGCCTCGTTCTTCCAGTCTATTTTATGAGTTTTTGACAAGTGAACATGAATTAAAACTTAGACACCCTCGGAAATGTAAAGTAACTCATTTATATTTTTCGTGGGTCTCGGTGTAGTAGAGAGTCTTTGAAATACCTGTTGCAACCGTGAACAGCACAGCAGCTCGTGAAAAAAAAAATGATTTTTCGCCTTACTGAAATTTGAGATTTACTCGAATCTATAGAAACATTGGCGTCAATTTGCTAATCGTTGTGTCGGAGGCTGGGTCACGGCGCTTTTAAAATGTAAAAAGAACGCAATAACAGATCACAAAATAACTGTTTACGTTTTGCGCAATTCCTCAAACAATACAAGAAAGAAAAAGATTAAGCTATTTTGAATGGAATTTATTGCATTATTCTTGCACTCAGCTCAGCGCAATAATAATTCAAGTAAAAGACGACTTAGTGACAGATCATGAGCAATATCTCTCTTGATACATGATTGATGTCTGACATTGATCGATCCATTAGGTTTTTGGCAAAAACTCTGTGTGTATAGTACTCTACCGTCAGTTCTTTACGACTCCAGTTATTGATACATCAACACTTTGTGACTGGAAAAAAAAAGAGGAAACTTTAAAAATTGACAAAGCTAGTGAAACTAGAATTTAGCTTAATTATCCTGCAGTAAACTCCTCCCCCAGGGAATTACGCGCTAACAAAAGCATAACAAAACAATGTAGTGTATTCTTTTCTCTCTTCCGTTCTAGAAACAATAGTGAAAACAATAGATTTTGTTGAGTGACATTTCCACGTGAGCAAGTATAACGCATGTGCATGATGATGGTGGAGAATTCACATCATTCAGACACCAACAACACCGAACAAGCGACACTGATGACTGAAACAGCTGACAGCAGTAACCAGCAACAAAATGTGCCCAGATCCTACAAGGACTACAGGAAGACTGTCTACTATTTCTTGGAGAGGCCCGAGACTAAAATTGCCTTAATCTACCATCTGGTGAACCTGGTCCTGATCGTCGGTAGCATCATTACCAGTATCTTGTCAACCATCAAATCTTACGAGAATGACCCGATCCTCATAGACTTGATTCTCTATTACGAGCTTTCTTTGTTATCGTGGTTCACCGTGGAGTATCTACTTCGTGTGTGGTCGTGTAGTTACTTGGGCAAATATAAAGGGTTCTTTGGCAGAATACGGTTCATGAAGACACTCTATATGATGATCGATGCGTTTGTCATCATTTCAACGCTTACAACCGCCATATTGAGTATAAAAACCGCCTATTTTACCATACTCCGCGTAACAAGATTTTTACAAATTTTTCGTATTTTGCGGTTGGATCGGCAAAGAGGTGATCTGCGAACGATGGGTAGAGTAGTTTACAAACATAGAAAAGAACTAGTCACTTGCTATTTTGTTGGTTTCATTATATTGTTTGGAGGGACGTACCTCATTTATGTCATCGAGAAATCATCTGCAGGGGATAAAGCCACTATAGATAATATGGCCAATGGACTTTATTGGGCTATGATAACCGTGACTTCCGTAGGGTATGGAGACATAAGTCCCGAAACATGGGCCGGCAAACTTATTACCGGTGTTTTCGCTCTGGTCGGATGTGCATTTTTTGCTCTACCGGCAGGAATTCTTGGTTCCGGGTTTGCACTTCAAGTTGCCAAGCAAAAGAAACAGAAGCGGTACATTAAAGTTCGGAATCCGGCGGCAATTGTAATTCAAACCTGCTGGAGAAATTATGCGGTGGCCGCTAATAAATACCAAACACAAGCCACCTGGTATTTCTTCTTCCCGAAAATGTCTGGCTACACGAACACACCGGAGTATTACGAGATTCTCCCTGGTATACAAGAACTTCTCAAGTCATCGTATTGCCCTACCCAATTGGTCAACAAACACGCCGAGGAAACGTTAAAAAGAAAGATGTGGCCCAGGCAAAATAGAAAGACAAGCGTCGCTTTTATGAACGGCTCGACAGCAGACCGAGCGGATGAAAAGTCATCTAAGATGAAACGGAAAAATAGTAAATCAAATTCTCGCAAAAAGAACAATTCCGAATTACCAATATCCAGCTTGTTGAATAAACAGTATAAAGAAGCCATTCGCTTCGTCCTGAGAGTGAAGCTTTTCACAGCTATCAAGATATTTAAGAACGTTCGTTATCCGTTTGTCAATGTGCAAGATATCATGGAAAAGAATGCGTTGTGTCATACGGAAACTCTATCTTACCTCAAACACATACAGGACAGTTTGTCGGAATTCCGTGGAGAACTCAAAGACATCAGAAAGATAGTAGATCATCAACAACAAAGAATGAGAGGTATTCCAGTCAGTAAAACGGGTCACGAAGATAATAACGGTGATGAAACAACGATATTTTTGACAGAAGTTGATGTTGTTTCACCACAGCCTGAAAAAGTTACCAGCGATCAAGACCGCAACCCAGAATCTACTTCGGTTGAGAAAGGATTAGAAAAAAATGAGGAGCAAGGTGAAGGAGAACACGAAAATAGTCTGCGTGATGCTTCGTACTAATGAGCACTTCTCCCTAAATGCTCTAGTTCAATTAATGAGGACTTCCCTGTGAGACTGTAGCTCGACCAATAAAACTTTTACAATAAATACTGCAGTTTAATCAATGAATCTTTTAACATAAGAGATTCCAGTTTGAAACATGGTAATCTTTGCCATAACCAACAATTATTTCAAAAATCTAAATAGACCTGCTGTCTAGTTTAGAGTGATTTACGTAGGAGACTCAACTCGACCAGTAAACATTGTCGATTCGCGTTACCAGAAACTTTATCGAGATCAAGCAAGAAATCGAACCGAACTTTCATGCACAAAATATTTTGATCTACCTGGAATTTCCTCGAACTGTTAAACATTTTCAATAGCAGATGCCGCCAAAGTGTGCTCAACTGAACTCAACCCAGAACTTTTAGCTGGTGACTTTATGTATCCTCTTGGGAAAACAATCAGCGGTATAATGACACGTAGTATGATATTTTAAATATGCATATTAAAAGGTAATGTTGCGCAGCTAAAAGGGAACCTGGATCTGGTTTAGTGTAATATTTATGACGGCAGACTCATGGGTCGAAAAAGTAGAATTTGTAGTTTGTACACTCGAATTAAAAGTGATCAAGAAATATACATTTTACGAAAAACGATTAAATCTAATAAAGTTGAACACCCTGCTACAAAATAATTTTACTGATTTTTCTGGCACCAATAATTGACTCTTCCCAGACTTATTTTGTGATTCGGTGATGTGTGACATTCATAAAAAAAAATTCAAATAATTTTTTCTTACCACAAAAGAGGCTGACTTAATCTTGTCTTGGTAGAAATATTATTGATAATTGATACCGATAGTTTTTTGTCCGAGAAGGTTCTAATCTTAAAATATCGCAATATTATTTTACTTGGAACTTTATCTTCAATAAGCCAAAGGTTTCTACCGTGAAAAATGCGAAATACTCTTTCATGCACTTAGATGACAATTATTTAAATAGATGGCGTGATTCGAGATTCTCATCGCCAATGACTTTCTACGAATTTTACACCATTCATAGGAAACTTATGATTTTTTCGGCGTTAGTCAAGAAAGACCCAAAGTTTCAAGTTAGGGACCACGGTGAATTTTTGGTAGTTTTTTTAAATTGTTGATTTTTATTCATATAAAAGAGCAAGTTAATAGAAAAAAGATGAGGGGTCCTTTTTCATTCTAAAGTTATAAGAATTTAAAGTTTTTAAAGTTTTTAAAGTTCTTTTTTTTAGAACGGAAAATGTCAAAATTTGGCAAAATCCTTGGTTGAAACAGTGAAAGCTGGGGGTTATGTCGCAAAAACTTCGTATCTTTGTGGAACATTAGTTGATAAGTTTCAGAGCTTTAAACTTTAAGTCAATTACTCAACTTCTTTTAAATTCTAATCGAAATTTTTTTATGGGGGCATTTTCCTTTCTATTGCGGTTGTATAGATTGTATCACGAATTTGGATTAACCTTCCATGCCGGCTTTTACAATTTCGATAAGGACACTGTAGGGAAATAATTAAACCAAGCAGTCATAAGACTAAAACAGAAATAAAATGATGATTTAAAGTTGTTAAAAGGTTGTAAACGATGAACCAAAACATGAATAAACAAAAACAAACAGTTTTAATATATTTTTTTCCCCTTCAAAACCTATTTTATAAAAAGTGTGATTTTCAACGATGTAACCCCCCGTCTATTGTGGTCCCTACTATAGTCTGACTCGCATACATTACGAGACGGGAGTGTGGTGTGCGGTCAGTAAATTAGACTATAACTTTTCTGGAAAGTTGATTAGTACACGTGAACGACTACAACTTAGACACAAAAGTCTGCCTACAATCATTGCCGTAAATTCTTGGTAAAAAGAGAAAAATATAGAGGATGAATAAACTCGGTTACTTATTAAATCGGGTAAATCTAGTGTTGTTTTTTTTGCCAAAAAAGTCGAGAACTGTCCCAATACCCTAATCAGATCTACCCCCAGGCTTAGCGCGAGGATTCTTTCAAGAAGAAGTGCTGGTTTGTCTGAATGCTAGGTTAATAAAAACATCAAGATCCATACTTTAACCCTATTTCACCCGGGCTTTTTGGCCCCTGCAAAAATTTTAGTTTGTCCTTATTATGAAGTACAAAATAAGCGAAGCATATTTCTGATATAAGTTTTCATCCGTGACTAATGACTCGTGAATTATTAATGAGATGACCCAAAAAGTGATAGAGCAACTTTGACGTACCGCAATTTGTGTAGGCGAAGGCTCTATTTCTGATTTCAACAGTATTTTTAAGGTCATTGATATGTATGATTTCAAAAACGTTAATATTTTTCATCTAGTTGGACTGACCTCTACACGTTATCACCAAAGTGCAAAGTTTAAAGTGGTTGGCTGACGAAATAATTTCTGTGGGGGGGGGGTTTAGGCCTTAAACAAAGTGGTAAAGTTTTGTTTATTTTTCTTGCCTGTTTCATTTCTATTTCTTTATTTTTCTTGCCTGTTTCATTTCTATTTCTTTATTTTTTCTTGCCTGTTTCATTTCTATTTCTTTATTTTTCTTGCCTGTTTCATTTCTTTTTCTTTATTTTTTTCAATTTTGCGGATTCAACTTCTGTATTCAAATCTCATTCTTTGTTGTTGTTGGTCTACTATCAAATCCGTGAAATTTAATCCCCTTATTAAAGCAAGGAAATGAGTCACATTTGACCAATATGTATTGAATTAGGACACTTTGTAAGGGTATAACATTTAAAATCCTCTATCAATTGATAAAATTTTCCCATTTTTGAACTGAATTTTTATCTAGGTATAACCCTTGAAATAAATCCGTTTGTAAAATTTGGAGTGTAAAGCGGGCCTTATTTTGAGATAAAATAGAACACGCTCTGCTTTTTTATGACCTATAATTAACTACTAACAAAGCATTTTGAAAAGACTCAATTGTAAAAAGCCAAAGTTAACACTCCATATATATTACCTCCTTGATTAAAGCAGTCTTTACCGACAGTCGATCAATTTTACGAACGCACTTAACTAAAAACAAAAACAACTTTTTATTACAATAGATTCCTATCATTAATCTCGGTTTCATGAAATATTTGCACGTGCTCCTATCATCTCAAGGGTGTTTGAACCTTTATTACGCATTGATTAAATTTGTTACTACCACGAGACTCAATTACACAACTCCGAGGTTAATCATAGAAATCTACGTATAAAAGGTATTTCGATAAAGGTCCATTTTGTGGCTTACGAAATTGTGTCGCACAGCACCGATCGTAGACAAACATTAATATGACGTTGTGTTAATATGACTTAAAACTGAGAAACGTCTTTAGTTTTTTATGATCGCGTCTATTAAAAATCCCTTTGTCATTAGTTGATTATACGTTTTACACTTTAAATTCTGGAAAGGGCCTTACTTATTTTTAAAAATCATCAATTTCTGCGAGCTAAAACTTGATCAAGTCATGAATCTTTCAGATTATGATTAAGCTATATGTTATTTATTCCATGAATTTTAAATAAACAAAAATATGAATATAAGAAGTGAGTAAAAGTGTTTTTAATGTAAATTTTAAACATGTAATATCTTCCAAACAACATATTGCTGTTGTACCAAAAAGGTGTATATTTTACCTATTGTTAGAACATTTCGTATTTTAAATCCCTCAAAAGTGTGCAAAATTATACGCTTAGTTGAATTCAATACATTTCGGTCAAGTGTGATCAATTATGTTGGTAATAATCAATGATAACAATTGAATTTGCAGCTAAAAAGACAGCTCCCTTGAGAGTTGAATGCATGCTTGGGACACGCATTATTTCAATAAAAAAGTTAAAGATGTTATACTCTATTTATATTATATCTCTATGGTTACGGTAAAAGTATTGCGTGCCGTAATTTATGTCACAATGACACTCCTCCACATTTCGCGTGCTATATATGTCACAATGGTACACCCTCACATTTCGCGTGCTATTTATGTTACAATGGTACTCCCCCACAGTACGCTTGCTATATAAGGTAAGTGCACCTATTATCGACATGCTTCTATTATCGACACCCCCTGTTTTATCGGTAAGGAGTGGTCAAAAATTAAAAAAAAAGGCATTGTTTTTTAAGATATATATATACACCGTTTCAACACTAGAAAAATGTCAAAAGTTTTACACCAAAAGCGATCCCAGACCTTTTGACTAATGAGTTTAAATACTACCTTGGAAAAACTATCAACGATAATGAAATTTTTAATAAAAACTTAAACGGCAGGACATTTCTCAGATGAATAATAAAAGTTAATCTTGCATAGCTA
>JAYRBV010025505.1:0-10623 GCA_036023255.1 Mitrocomella polydiademata
AACTTTAAGCGTGCGATATTTGAAAAACTGGAAAAAATAGGGTGTCTTTCTAAAGCGATTTCGGGATATCGGTTGGATAAAAACCCATCTTTTTTCTTGAAAATCACTCAAGTGGAGACCACTACATTGGGCTTTTCCAGTTTTAGTCCGTAGTCTGGAAAAAACTTGATAACGTTGATAAAGAGAATTCTTCACTGCGAGGGAAAAAGTTGATAACAAGACAACTGCACTGGGGAGAAAACTTGATAACGAGACTACTGCACTGGGGAACAAACTTGATAACGAGACTACTGCACTGGGGGAAAGAGTTGACATAATAGAGAAAAGGATGGACTTTCCTGAAAACAAAGGTAAATAAAATACACCTCTTAGTTACATACCGGCCTGCCATTCCGCCATGTACTTATTTTGCAAACATTGTTTTTGTTGCAAATCTCCTTAGTACACCTTTTCAACACTGGTAGATGCCATCAAAATATTACTGATACCGACCCTAAACCTTTTGGCTAACGGCGACTTTACGTATCCTCACCCCTTGGAAAAATTAATCAACGGAAATTTAAATAGAAACATAAACGACAGCAAATTTCCCCGATACGTAATAAAAGTTATTGTTGATGGCATAACTAAAATAGAAACTGGATTGCTTTTAGGGTAACAACCTGAAGAAAGAGTCAAAGAAAAGATTTTGTAAACCAAAGTCTTCTTCTTTTCGCTGTGATGATGTTGTGGATCGTGATGACATCATTGTCGACTTTTTGTCCTTGACAACTGATGCTAACATGCTATTTAGTGTGGCGCAGAAAACAAGCGAATCAAACAGATTTCTGAGATCCGACAAAAGCAAAAAGAAAATGCATCAAACAAAGTCAACTACAGTGATATTGTGACGTCAGCAGATGACTACATTGTTGTTTCGGGTGTCCCTGGGTGTGGTAAAACAACTTTGATAGAGACTCTTTTGGATAAATGGAGCTCAAACCAGCTCTGGAACGACCATAAAGTGAAATTTGACTTTGTCTTTGTTATTACTTTCGAAAGCTTACGAGGTTCAAATCACGGTTTGGTGTAACCGCCGATAAAGAAATTTTGTCCTTTTTCTACCCAGGATATAGTTTTTAGCCAAATCGTTGCTGATTTTGGACGGAATCGATGATGAATTTTCTGGTAAGGAGGACTTTCAATTAAAGGAAGAGGAGTTTACGAGTTATACTCAAGCTGTTTACGATATACTTGACCCAAGTAACTCAAGACTCCTATATTCACAAGACTCGTTACAAGTCGCCCAGGTAGCTGCCCCGCATTTTATTTGAAACTGTGCTGTCTCAACATTGCAGTCAAAAGGTGTTTGAAGTGACAGGTTTCAGTGGCGAGAACATCATTCGTTATATTCAAAAACATTTCCAAGTAGATAATTATGTGCACAGGAAGTGGTAGTAAAGCTTAAAGAAACTCCTATAGTCTACGAAATGATGGTCATTCCTTTTTACTGTTGGGGAATATGCTATCTCATTAAAAGTGATGTACCAGTTGAAGAATTCGCTCAAACATATACTTTACATGAACTTATTGATGCTCTTCATTCATAACCGGACTCCGCAATGCAAGCATGAAACTCAATAACACTTTGCTTCACCCAAAATTCAAAAGAACGTGTATTGGATTGGCAAAACTAGCTTTTGGTTTGGAAAGAAATGGAAAAATCAATTTTAATCAACAAGATCTACGAGAAGAAATTAGAATAGAAGATTTGATGTGTGAAAGTGGAATGATAGTCGAAATCGAAAGCGATGACATCAGGAACCCATTTCCAACCTACCAGTTTCTCCATTACACATTTCATGAGTTTCTTGTTGCTCTTCACATATTCGTCGAAGGGAAACCTTTTGTGGATTCCAAAAACATTAAAATTTTGTCAATGCTTGCTGGACTTTTGGGCAGTTTATTAGACACTTCAAAGTCAACCGCCATGGTTCAGACATTTTCCAAACAGTTTTACATGCGAAACGAGATAAGCCTTTGTGACATAATTGAACTACTCGGTCCTGCTATTATTATGTACTAGCTGGTTCCCAGCGTCGCAAGGACGCTGAAGAGACTGCTTACGCACAATGGATAAAACCTGCTGTTTATGACGCACGCCCTTCGGGCTTTCCGCGCAAAACTAAAACATTTTTTGAGTTGAGGGAAAATTTTTTTTACATGAATTGGGGAAATGAAAAAACAAAAACATTTTAGGCCCAAAAGAATTTCAAAAAAAAAAAGATTTACCCCAAAAAAAAAATTCAACTTTTTTTTAATTTTTTTTGAAAATCTTGAAATAATTTCCCTCACAGCTGGCGGCTACCATTAATGCGTACATAGATACAAAATACGGCTTTTATTATATAGATAATGATTTGTATTCCGTCATGTACGAGTTTCACAATCCTGTTGATATTAATCTTGAACTTGTCGTAAAAGTACTTCATACAACATTAAGGTCACCATATTTAAAACAATGCGAAAAATTTATAAGTGACCTTCATACCAGTAATCAATTTCGATTTGGAACACTGAAATTGCAGTGCGTTAGATATTACCCAATACCATTACCGCTTGCTCACCAATGCAAGGAATTGATGATTTCTAGTTCAAGTTACCATATAATTATTCAATTGATGAAAGAAAACAATCTGAAACTTAAAAGAATTATTTTTTCTCATGTATCATTGGACCAGACAATACAATTTGCAAAATCTACTCATATATTAGAATATCGTTCATTATTGGCTGGTACCACTGAACAGTTTACTAAAATTGGTTGCTAACCTACCGCTATCATCCCGCATGATGAAGAAACTTGTCATTCATTCTGAAAGAATTATCAGCATCAACGAACTATTGGATGGAGCACGCGGATGTATGTGAAGAAGTTGTCATTGCTTATACCAATAAATATTTTACTCATTCGTATGCCAATGCCGAAGCTCATCGTGCTCAGAACACAAATTGTGTAGAGCCACACGTATGGGATTATGTCATTAGGGCCAAAAATTCCCTAACATACAGAGCTGCTCAAAGCAAAACAATTCAAAACTTTGAAGAAACTTTCCATCGGTGCCTCGTGTATAAGAAATCCTTTACTATCTTCAACTGTCATTTTCTCACCTTCAAAATAAGAACTATTTTGATCACTTATTGTACATACATTTATAACTTTACGAATATAATACATAGGGAGGATGTAATTGGGTATACTTGTTTATTCATGGTTTTTAACACGTTACATTGCATTTGGCATTAATACATCTACTGCTGCGTGCGTACTTTACGGCAAACATGTGCCCTGCACAGAACAATTAATCTTGTTGCAGAAAATACCTCGTAAAACTTTGCGTATTTTGAACTCATTTTTGGTAATCTGTCTGATCTGAGCAAAAATATTTTATATAAGGTTTTTATGTAAAGCATTCTTGATGAGAGATAAAGCATTCTCTTCGCTGGCGGGCTACTTTAAAAAATTTAGTAGCTTTTTGCATTAGAGTATTGAAGTTACATAAATTTGTGATATATTTGTTTAGGTTCTCAAGACCGGCACTTATCTGATTACCAAATGTACCCTTGAATGGGAAGAAAATGCCTTATCTATATTATCTGCTCCATATTTTGTATAAGCGAAAGTCTTTTGCTTTTTGTAGAATATCTCAAAGCACCAGAACCCAACCCTCTTTACCAAAAAGCAGGTTCCATTGCAAAACTTAAATTCACCATGTCCATGAATTAATTTTGTGCGTTACTTGTTGTACTTTTGGGCGTTTATTAAACACTTTCAGCCTGGGTTATTGTAAAGGCGCCCTTTTGGAACTTATTTAGAACACTCGCTTAATTGTAATGTTAGTAGCCGCGTAACAATACGTCTTTAAATGAAGAAGGTCATGTCTCCATAAATGTATAAGTATCTTTAAGTAAATTGCCGGCTTTAAAGGGAGATAAAAAAAGTATTTTAAGCTCTTTTCTATAAGGAGAGGTAAAAGCGGATCATTTTACAGATTCGTATTTTTTATCCTCTACGACTACGTGCCGTTTATTCGGTAAATGTTGCATAAACTATGTGTGCTAAACGCCTCGCTTCGGATTACGAACAAATTAAGATCGATATTATTTTTAGAAAAGAACTTTTTTTAAGTGTCTCTTATTACTAAACACCACAATGATGACGTCACACAAGCGGAAACAAGGCACATACTAGAAGTCATGATATCATCTATAGTCCTTCTGTTGCAGTTTCCGCAGCCTCCGGTTTTAACATTCCAGTTTTCAAATTTTGGTACAATTTTCATCTTTACCTAAGTTAAAGATTCTTTAGCGATAAAAGACGGGTTGAAATTTCTGAATCGGTATCCATTTCTCTGCCACATCAACCAACGCTTGTTAATTAAAAAGTTATAAAAATGAAACGAAAAAAGGATTTACAGTAATCTCATGGAGTCCATTGCGTCATTGGTAATCCCAATGAAAGAAGGTTGTTAAGTTAATTGCTCTCTTCCCATTAAGAAAAATGCTTCCTAGACAAGTTCTTTTTATATAATAACCCTCCTGTCCTCAGATAGAATTTGATTGATTGCTTATTTGCTTATCTCGGCTTGTTAATCTATTTGAAAACATCCTATAAACATAGTTGAAAAAATATGAACAAAGTTTTAGTTTATCAATAAGGAGATTTGTTTTTTGGGTAAGAGGCGAACATATTTTATGTAAGATATTATCTGGGCTTAATGCGTTGAAGCAAGAAATAAATCATTTTTTGACGTGGTTTTATGTGTACGTCACGATTATGCAGACCGAAAGAATGTGTCATGTATAAATCACAGAACGCGATTGATTGAAATTTTATAAACAAATATGGCGGATTCTGATGAGAACGATGGAGGAAGGAAAGAGCCACATCAGAGTCATTTAAACAGTAAGTTAGCCAAGTTTAAAATAGAATGTCGAATTACTTTTGGTTTTTATTTGGTGGTTAGATTATTGAAATCGTTTCAAATTCTGGGCTGTGGTGTTTTCTGGCTACAGGAGGTAGAAAATTCGACATTTTCTAGTGTATATCTATATATAGTGGGGATCTCTCCTCTGTCATCTGTTCTGACCTGCTCTCTGTTCTCCTCTAGAGGCTGCCATTTTCCATTTTTTGTTATTGTCCCTTATTTAGCTTTTCTGTCGTATGGTTACTTTGTTTGTAATTTAAATTTAAATATATATATAATCTGTTGCCATAACTAAAAGGAGAATGATATAAAACTGTTGAGTTTTTTTTTGTGTGTTTTTTGTTGTGTAGGTTTTTTGTGAGGTGCCAGAAACATTAGATAGATGCGCACTTTGAGTCAATAATAATGAAAACAAATGGCCGCTATTGTATTCTGTTGTGGAGCAAGGTCTGAAAGACTTTGTTGTGGAACCTATTCTCCTGACTACTCTTATCTAAACAAATGCCGATAGGCCAAGAGTCAGTGGTAAAACTTCCCAAATTTCCAATTTTCCCCCTTACCCCAGTTGTTTTTAAATCAAAAATAATTGGGTGTCTCTCTTCGTAATTTTCCTTGCCCGACACAGGTTTAACTTGTCTCGGCTTAAGCGTTAAGTTTTACCACTGAGAGTAGGGCAAAAAAGCCTGAAAAAGTAGATCAGTAGACTAACAAGAAAATACAGGATAAAGATGCCCTCTAGCATCTTTACAATAAACAGGTTTCATGCTACATCATTTGTTGTGGTTGCCAATATCCCAGTTTGCGCGGAAAAAGTGTGTGAACGAGTGTACAGTCTTATCAAACCTTCTGTACAGCAACGATCCTAACTCATTTTCCCTCCAAGAATTTGTGAAACCTGTCTATTGTTTATGTAGATTTATGATTATATAAAACATTTTTTCCATTTCCGTGACACCATCAAAGAATTTAAATAAATGCATGTTATGTTATGTTCGTTATATGCTTGTTTTGAGTTTCCTTTGCCTGGCACTTTTATAATCGCAGGCCCTCATTTCCCCTGTGGATGCATCTTTTTAATTAATTTTAACTTATATATACCTATATTGAAATAAAATAAATTTTAAAATGTACATATTGTAGACATATATGTAGTCTAGACTCAGTTATTAATTTTTTCATTTGAGTAATTTTTATTTAATATTTGCGAGTATGGACCCTTGTGGTTTAATGCAAATTAAATATAGAAATAGAAATATAATTATTTTTGTTTGTACACAAGGCAAGGAATTGAGAAGTTAGGGGTGGTGATGCAAGGGGGAAGGGTGTGTATCTATTGCTACTTTAAAAGGGGGTGGAGGGGGGAGCTCACATGGGTCTCTCTTCAAAAGTTAATTAGACTCTGAACATACTACCGGGGTTGTTAATATCTACATTTTATGCGGTTCAGCTAGACTCCTTGTCTAAAGAATTGTGACTTGTTTCTTAAAGAAAACTTAGGGAATCATTATGTTTTCTTTTGTTGCATTGAAATACAGTAAGACATTTCTGGTATTAGATTTGGTTTCTCAAGGAGTTCACTACCTCCTTTGGTAATTTTAGAGTTTCTCTGGATCCCTTTGAAACCATCTTTAGAAACAGTTTGAAGTCATGCTCTAATGAGTCTGCAGATTGCAGATATCTGGAGTTTGAAATTATTTGATAAATTGTTCTTGTCATAATCATGGATATATATATGCTTGTAGGCAATGACAAAATTCATAAAGTTTGCTTTTTTAAACATTTTGATTACTTTTAAGCTAAGTGTTTATAATATTTTAAAGTTTTTATTTAAATCACTGCCTTTTTCAAGAAAATCAGACAGCTGCTCTGTTTATAGATTTAAAGTATATATATAGCCTTATTACTAGAAGAATACCAGGCTAACTTTATGGAACAATATTTTAATTCTTACGTTTTGCAGCTCGAAAAAGTCTAGTAGCCTTATTTATGGAAAATAATTTTAAGTGAAATATTATATGGGTTCAGTGTTTTAAACAGAAGTATATATATACAGTAAACTATTTTCTAATTTTATCTTAAATCATGTAAATATATATATATCGCAGTGTAAAGATAAAAACACATTATAAGACATTTTCAATTTGGAAAAAGCTTACCATTACTTGGGATGAAAGCGTGATTATGCAGTTTTGGAACATTCATTCCTTGACTATAAACTTAGGGTTAAAAAGCTATTACTTTAAAACATTTGTTTGCCAGTTATAAATGGAAACACTTGCAATATTATGCATTCCTTTATATAAAATCTTTTTTCCTGAAGGGTAGAGAAAGATTTTGAATTTAAAAAAAGTTAAAAAAATTGAATCCTAAAGAAGAAGAAATTATGATTGTGTACTTTTCTCAACTGTTCCTTTTCATTCTAAAGGTAGTTTATTAGTATTTTTCACCTCCTACTGATCTGTTAAATCTTTTTTTTTTGTATCTGTTATTGACTTTTACTTCATTTAAAATTTTCATATTTGTTAGCTTTAAAAAAACTTTCCTCTTCTAAAATTTGTATTGAAAAGAAGAAGAACTGTTCTGAGCTCATTAATTGCTAGGAGCGGAGTCATATAATCTATCATTTATATAAATACGGCTGTTATCTTTGTGGGGTGTTACTAAATCGAAAAGATTCTTCTAAAAGAGATTTCCTAATGTTTTGTAATTATATGAAAAATTTTTTTTTTCTTAAATTGAGTAGAGCAGAGCCAACATTAAAAATGGAAGAAGAGACTTACAGAAAATTTGTTATTAATTAAAAATGGCTTCATAATTGTTTTTTCTTTTTCTTTTTCGATTTTTTCTTTTTTTTATTGTCAGTAATTTGACTTTTAAAGTTAGATTTGTATTTCAATTTCTTAAAGCCATGCTTATAGCTGAAGTATGCACATGATACAGTATGCTGTTTTAAACTGTCTCTCATAGCAACCTTCTTTTTATTTTCGGTGAGCCTTTTTTAAACGTCTGATTAGTCTGCTTTTGAAGAGTTGTTAAGATTAGGATATGTGCTATAGTTTACAAGAGCATCTTATTATAACCTATCTAGTATGGTTTTATGGTTTTATGGTCAACTTTTAAAAGGTTCTACTTTAAACTTTTTTATGAAATTGGGGTGCATTTTCTCTTTTTACTGTAGAGGGCTTGTAAATAGTATTAATTTGGTCACTTAGTTTCTTAGCCATCTAAGTTTTACATTATAGAGGTTTTGATTTCTAAGTAAATAATAAAAGAACTTTGGGCCTATTTATTTTCTACAAAAAGCTATAATCACAAATGGAGATTAATAGATATACTAAAAAGATAATTCTATGCAAGAGTTATATAATCATTTTTATGCTTACATAAGAGAGCAGATAGATCTTTAACTCTATTAATACCGGGCTTTTTGGAGGTTGATTATACTGGGGAGGGCCCTAAGATCTCAAGAAATATAAATGCTATGACAATGAAATTTTGCATACAAGTACTCTATCATATAATGAACACATTTATATACATAAAAAGAATTTCCTGACGTATGCAATTTTTTAATGACGTCATCTTTTTTCTCTCAAAGTAGTGATATTTTTGCAAATTTCTTCAAAAAAAATCTAATTTTTGACTTTCAATATTTCCAGAACTAATTATGCAAACAGCTTTAAACTTAGCATGGTAGTCTTCTATTATATTGTAATCATCTTACAATATTATTTTTTTTGCTGATATCATCAGAAAATTGATGACGTCATATTTCTCATAAGAATATACATAATATGATCATTATTATAAGTCCGTAGAAAGGTTCACAAACTTGATAATTACACAGTTAGCAAAAAAAAAGCAAAAAAAAGTTTTTTTTGCAATTTCTTTTTTCGGGACCTATTTTTAGGGTGTGGTCCAAAAAGAATTTTTTCATCAGAAAGCCAATAAAATAATGATAAAATACAGTAAGTTTCAGAATTGTATATATTATATACCATAATTTTTCCTAAAACTACAGATAATTTTGCAAAAAAGTGCCCCCCCCCCGGTACGAATAGGGTTAAAGAATCTAAAGGATCTCACTATAGGTTTTCTGACATTTTTTATCACTCGAATGAAGTTTTAGCTGAAATTATATCTCTCTTTTATTATTTCAGGAGTTTCATTTTGCCTATTTTGTGAAAAAAAAGTTTCAAATCATTTTCTATTGAAGTTTGCCATAAAAACAATAAAATAAATTGACCACTCTTTTTGCTGCTTCTTCTCTATATGTGGACCTGTCAGTTTGCTTGACATTTTACTGCCAGGGAGAAGTTAGGGTGATTTCAGCGATGATTTTTTCCTCCATACTGTATTGTATATATATGGAAAATATTAATTCAATTTTCAACGCTATCATAGATAAAAACAGTTTTTTTCTCTTCATAATTTTTTAAAGAGGAAATTATGGTTTTATAAATCCCAGATAATTTTCTTAGAGCTTTATATATAGTAAAATCTTCCTCAAATGTATATATTTTATAAAGTTTACTCGGTTGAAATGTTATTAAAAAAAGCAAAACAAAAATTTTGTTCTTTGAAATATGTATATATATATAGAAGAATTTTTTCTCACTGTTGCTTTTTAAAAGATCCAAAAAATCTTTATCAAATATATCTTCTTCTAAATCTAACTTCTTGTGTATAATTTCCTTTTGTTTCAAAAAATGAAACCCAGAGAAGGTTCTGAAGTTTGTTTTCTTTTTTAACAGAGCAATAGATAATCATAAAAATTCTGTTTGATTTCAAAAGCAGAAAATGAAAGAAGGGTGCCAGCATTTTCATTGGAAACATTATTTATACAAGCCGTATATATATATTATCGAATTATCCTACCGCTCTTTTTGTATGTATTCAAATTGACCATGGTCAATTTATTCTTTTTGAGCAAAATGTATTTTATATTTATTTGGCATTAGTTATGGAGTATAGATAGAGAAAAAATATATACTACATAATATTGTATGTATGCGCACTCGATGTGAATTTTGTCTCCTTCGCAAAATTAATGCCAGTGATTCATTATCAGCAGTATTTAGCCATGATATTTCGAAAACGAAAAATGGAATTTGATATTTTGCTGTTGTTTGTTGTTGTTCATGGTAATTCAACGTCACGTTCCTCTTCCGTCCGCAGTACTAGCTATTTTTCCGTTCCAATGTTTTTGTTTCACATCTATAAGTTTGTTTTCATTCTATAAAAAAGATGTTTTCAGTATTTAGTCTTGTATACGAATAAATTATTTATTTTCAAAAATGGCTTATTTCCTTGTGTAGTCGTCTTCTTGAACAGTTACTGATCAAAGTTGTGCAGTATGCACATGTTTTTTAAAAAGTGGAGAGCTTTCAGAAAATGAGTGTTTAACATTGTGTTCAGTAGAAAGTAACACCTAATCCAGGTTAGTTGTTTATTGTTTATTATTGCCAGGTTAGTTGTTTATTGTTTATTATTGTTGTTATTATCCACTTATTTATTATGATAAGAGTTTTAATAAGTTAAAAGAAACAGAAGGTTTTACATAAGTTTATACCAACAATCAATCTCCTTTGCCATTCTTTTTAAAGTACCATCAATTTGAAAATGAACAGCCCTTTTGATTTGTTTTTCTAAAGCG
>JAYRBV010025527.1:0-10620 GCA_036023255.1 Mitrocomella polydiademata
CGAAAAATTAAAAAACGTAAAAAATCTCGAGTTAGTAACTCGAGAAATGACGTCATAATGCGTAACTCGAGTTTTTAGTAACTCGATTTTGTAACTCGGGTTTTCCGAACCCCGGAATTTATACTCTCCCATTTCGAATGTGTTTCATCAGCTTTAAAATGATGACATAAACAATTCTTACTCCCCATTGTTATGTTCTAGTTTCATTGGGATTTTGACGGCGATGAAAGGGCTTTCCCCTATGTGCATGTAGCTCTTCGTCACTTGGTTCTATTGGTCAATAGAAAAAATAGGCTACTTTTTTTTCATGTTGTGTATATTCGATGAATTTAGAAATTTTAATTTATCATTTATTTTCCATTTTTTTCATAATATGTCCGTTTAGGGTAAGGAATCATTTAATCGGGGTAAGTAAAATTAAAAAGAGATCTGCGGTCAAGAGCTACGAAAACTGTTGCGCTTCGTTTCATCATCTCGCGTTATTTTTAGCGAAATGTTTTGTTGACAAAAAACGACCAATATGGCGGACGTTACTTCTGGTGAAAAATAAATTTTTAACAAGTTGGAACTAGCAAAAGATGAAGCCTGGTGTTCTAATGATACAGTAAAGCCTTTAGAACAACTTTAAATACTTGATATAACACGAATGTTATCAAGTTGTACAATTTCCATCAATATACTGCTTTAAATATGGTGGTTTCATCAACAGTTTCAGAAGTTGAAGTAGCTGGTCTTGTCATCCCTTCACTTCCTCCTGAGGTATGTATCCCTAGTTGTAAACGTATATTAGACAAAGTTTTTCTATTAGATTGTAGATTTTAACTCACTTTATTTTATGGGTAAACAAGCTTTTACTTTCTTCAGTTACAGTCAGGCCTGTAGCAAGCAAATTGATTGTTGATGGGGGTAACAATAAATAAAGCCTCAGGTTTTTTATCGCAACGTAGCTGCACATAGAACAGCTAGAGGTTTTAGCCTCTGAACCCCTCTAAATCAATTTGAAGGTTTATCAAAGCGTAGGTAATAGATGTCCCTTTTCCGGCTAAAATCCAAGATTACAGTGCCATATGAAAAACGTCTCTATTAGATTATTGGTACAGTGGCTTCTTGATGTAATGTTCCGTATATGTGTTTTTTTGCCACATGTTCTTTGGGAAAATCTGTCAATACACGGTAAACGTTTTTGTTCAGCGTGGCTCTAAAGTTTTGCTTAGTCCATAAACTATAAGTTGTATATGTGACGCTTTATGGGAAAAAGAGTACATGGATATTATCGGTAATCTTTACCGGTAAAAAGCTTGAATTGTATAGAAAAACACTAACTTTTATCAGGAATTATCACGTTCTTTTTCGATATATCGGTAAATGACATTTAGTTCATCCGAGCGGTAAGAAAAGGTTGTTTACTGTACGCTTATATAATGCATACCGATTTACCGATATATCTTTATTTACCAATATACCGGTATACCGGTATTTTACCGATATACCGCTAATTTACCTGTAAACTGCTAATTTCTCTCTGTAATACCGGTAAATACCAGTATATCGGTAAATACCGGTATATTGGCAAATAACAGTATATATACCGGTAATTACACATATTTACACGTAAAACACCTTGGGAAAGAAAATCGCACAGACAATTATGTTTATATCGGTTATTTATTATGAATAGGAAATTACCGGTAAATAAAGTTTGAGTATCGGTAATACCGATATACCGATAATACCGATATACTGATAATTTCATGTATTCTTTTACCCATGGAGTGTCACATATATATATTATTATTATTTTTAAGCCAAGAGCAGAGAGAAAAAGGAAAATCATGTATATATATTATATATATTCATACAGTAATTATAAATAAGTAACAAATTTTACTAGTAATCGTATGTTTTGCAGTGCAATTAACGATAAGGCATGCGATTCCTGGGTAATCATCTGTAAAAATAAGGCCTCATTTGTAGGATAGTTACTTTTTTGTTTGATATAGATATCTTTTTGACGTCTCATAAAATCATTGCATTGCGAATTGCCAATACAGTTAGAAAGACCCGAAACCATTGCATTGCAAATAAAATTAAAACAACCAGAAAAGATGAAAAAACAAAACAAAGCAAGTCTGCGTTTTACATTTAGGGGCTTTTGGAGTGCAATTTTGTGTAATACAAAGTGCAATTTTGTGTAATCCAAACTGCAATGTATATTAGATTAATTACGCTCTAAAAGTGACGTCTCAACCAATCAGTGCGCTGTAATTTTGCACCTCTGATGATTACAATTCTAAGTGCTCAAGGTATGTAGCCCAACAAACAGGTTAAATATGGATCAACGTTGAGTTCCAATATGAATTTTTAAGTGGTGATATTTTCAAATTCTAAGACTACCAACTACATACAGTATTTATTATCATTTCTTATTTTCATTTTCGTACTCCAGGTGGAGGAAGGAAACAGGGAATATAAGGTAAGTCAAATAATTCTTAGATGATGTATTTTTTACCCCACGTAAAATTATGTAGCTTTCTTCAGTAAACCTTAGGCCAATCATAATTAATTCTCCGTTCATCATGACCCGTCTGCATTTTGTTTTACTTTGTTAATAATACAGCATTTTGTCTGATTTAAATTCATTATTCACAAAAGTGTACAAAGAGTGGCGTTAATCTGAGAGGGGCGCTTTTTAAATAATGTTGATTTTTCTTCCTTTCCTCATTTGAGAGGAGCACTAACTTGAAAGAAGGCTTTGAAATAATGATTAAGTTTGCCTTACTTTGGAGAAATAGCATAATCCTTGTGTTATTCTCAATGGATAGCTTAAACTTGTCAATCCAACTCCAGATCGAATTGAGCATTTAATAACACAAATGAAATGGAGACTCAAAGAGGGTGACGGAGAAGCTTTATATGCAATTGGTGTAGAGGATAATGGAGTCATAAGTGGTTTGCTTAAGGAAGAGCTGGACTCTTCACTGGAAACTTTACAAGATATGGCTGATAGGTTTGTTTACATTTTACACCTTTTTTAATCAAATTTGTCACACTTTTGAAACAAACAGTCTGTGTAAAGATAACACCATTTTTGTGTTTACATTGGTTTCCCAATGGCACATCACTTCCTAATATGAAAGGTATTTCCTTAAACTTATCATGTAATTAGTAAGGCAGGATACTGTCTTTTGAACTTCCTTATGTTAACCACATAATCATGAATTTATACATAAAACCATTTAGATAACTGTAATTGAAAAATATTTATATGTTTTAATAGGCTAGGGGCTGAAACTCTTATCATAAATGAACATACAGTTCCCTACCCCAATGGTGTGTATCATTATGCTGCTGAAGTCATGCTCAAGAAAATACCAGATGATCAGGAGGTATTTGAAAAATAAAATTCAAAACATGAAAAGTGAATTTTAGCTCTAAAAAGCCTAGAAACTTTCATTATAACTTGTCATTATTTCTTTTTTTCGTATATATATTAGAAAGACCAATAAACTTTTTAACCAATGGTTTAATTTAATTAGTTTGTAGATATTCGGGTCGGTTGTATGGGCAATGCAGATGTTGGCAAAAGTACATTACTTGGTGTTTTGAGTCACGGTGATTTGGATAATGGGCGTGGAAAGGCTCGTTTGAATATGTTTCGTCATTTACATGAAATCCAAACAGGGCGAACTTCAAGCATCAGTCATGAGATCTTAGGTTTTGATGCAGTAGGGAATGTAAGTATGTAATTTAAGGTTAACAAGTACTCCGATTGCCAACAAGTTGATTAAGTTTTTTTTAAATATAATTTATACCCTTTTTTATGAACTTCAATTTTGATAAAGATTTTCCATTAATTTTTATGTTAGTTTCAAAAGAAAAACGGTGCTCTGTTTTTTAAAGAAATGGTTGAATGAACAATAAATTTCATTGGTTCAAGCTTTATGATAGCTGTTCCTAAATAAAACTTAAGTTAAAAATATTTGCATTTCAATTTTCAAATTCATCATGAATTTCTGGAAAAAAAACTATGACTAATTCTCAGACACCCTGAATATTTAAATCCTTAAAATTTCAATTCAATTATCTTTTTTTCTGAACTACAGGAGCTGAACTACAGTGATTCCACAGTAGAGGAGATATGTGCATCAGCAACTAAAATAATCACCTTCCTAGACTTGGCAGGTCATCATAAATACATAAAGACAACAATCTTTGGTTTGACAGGGTATTCTCCTGACCTTGTTATGTTACTTATTGCAGCTAATCGAGGGTTAGGTAAGATTCCCTAGAGCATGTGTGTTCTTTTTTAAGAAGAGAGATCAAATTATAAAAGTTGATCTATAGGCTTATTCACTTGAATTTCATTTTCTTGTGATTGCCCTTTTAGTGTAACAATGAGGGATTTGATAAATGTCATTAAGAATGTTCCTTTCAAACAGACACAGATGTTAAAAAGGTTCTAGATTTCAAAATTAATTGACCAACAGTGGTTCTTATAAATAAAGATAAAAATAAATCTTACATTTTTTTGTAATTTAAATTGACGAAGATAATATCATCACAAATCAAACCAGTTATATAGTGATAATATACTCAATTGGACCTGGTCAGCAAAAACAAACAATGAATGAATTCACAGCTTTTATAGATTTTGAAAGTATTTAGGAAGAGATAAGATTCTGCCCAAATTACTTTATGTAAAGGTGTATGATTTCTTTTATTTTTATACTACAGCTGGTACCACAAAAGAGCATCTTGGTTTGGCAATTGCTTTAAAGATACCTTTTCTTATTGTCATTACCAAAACTGACCTATGCAGTAAAGAAACAACAGATAGAACTGTTCAGCAGCTTGAGAAAATATTGAAATCTCCTGGTTGTAAAAAAGTTCCTATTCTGGTTGGAGAAGAAGAAGATGCTGAAACAGCTGCGGCAAATTTCAACAATAACCAGTATGGTTTCCTTAGTATATATTTCTTGTATATAGTATTAACATCCTTAGAGGTCTGATGACAAATAAAATAAAATAGTAAATGTGCGGGCACATTGTATCCATGGTGTATCTATTGTCATTGGTCATCTCTAAGTGTTTATTACTTGTTTGTTTCATCTATATTCATCTTTCTTATTTGTTTACAAATATTAGCTCTAGTGTTTATTATTTGTTTGTTGATTATAATAGTAAACCTAGGTTTTATCTAGACACTCGTTGCTCTTATTTGTTTACACCAAGAAAATTCTATTGAATTCTCTTGCTGTCACCAATCAGGGTCCTATGTTTCATACCTATAAATAAATAAATTCGGTCTATTTAATGTTGACAATTAATTAACCGCTAAAACTTGACTTCCCGCGGGTTTGGAGACCAGCTGTAATTATGTATGATCTCAATACTCGTGCTTAATTTACCATTTTGTTATATTTAGAATCACTCCTATCTTTAAAGTGTCAAGTGTGACTGGAGAAAATCTAGAGTTGTTGAGGAAGTTTTACTTCCAACTTCCATCTTTAAAGAATAAGCTTGAACAAGACGAATTGATACAAAGACCAGCTGAATTCCAGGTATGCACAGTCGAGTTGTACATTATATAACATAATGTGGCATGTTATCAATGTCAACACTAGATCAGTTTATACGAGAACGTCACAGGTGTAAATAGTATGATTTTGAAAAACCGGTCAGCCTTCTTCTACTCTGATTTATATGAACTCATTTTTCCTCTGTGGTACGGACCTAATGGAGTGCTTAAAAATTAATAAAGGTCCTATCGTTAGCAAAAAAAACAAACTGTTGTTATCAGTTTCATTGTTATCTTCCTTTTGGATTAATAGTTTCCCAAATATATGTACATTATATGAAGAGTAAATAATGTGTAACCTCTCATTGATTTCACAGGTTCCTTAGTAAGTATTTTGAAATTGTAGAAAACCCTTACTTGAGGCGAGTGAGGCGTCTTTGAATTAACTTTTTTTAATTTTGTACTCCTTGAAAGTTTTAAAAGAGGTTTTTCTCAAGGAAAAATTCGAAAATATACAAAAGGTACAAAATTCCAATATAGTATTTAACAAAGAAATAAACTATTTTTACCATAGATTGATGAGATATTTTCAGTGCGTGAAGTTGGACCTGTGTTGGCTGGCACTCTAAAATCAGGTGTTATTCGAATGGGCGACAAACTGGTGGTCGGACCAATGACCGATGGAACGTTTCACGATGTTGAAGTGGCGTCTATTCACCGAAATCGAAGGCCAACACGGATCATTCAAGCAGGACAAACCGCATGCATCGCGTTGGTGGATTCAGCAGAAATTGTTCTCCGACGTGTAAGTTAGCTAATAGTATGGTGATAATAAACAAATAAAATTAAAATCTGTGTTTCTAGTGCAGTTAATCTTTACTGATAAGATAAATTTATACTGTTATGTTAGAATGTCACAAATTAGCACGAATATTCCCTTTCATATAAAAAATATTGAGTAGACTTAGAATAATTTCTTCCTTTTTTGGAGTTGTTTTAAAATTAGAAGCAGTCAAATGAAGATTTTAGATTTTAGAGCTGTTTGTATGTACGGGTGTAAAAACATGTTGCACTGTAATTCACTGCTGGGGAATTTTAGGTCAGACTTATACTTAATTAGAAGTGCTCGTTTGAAAGTTGAAAACACAAACCTTTCCCGTCCGTACGCTTTTTAAAGGCTCTGATGAAATTTGTTCTGGAAAACTTTAAAACTTTTACACCATATATATGATTTTAAATTCTTCATTTTTATTTTTATTCCATACAGGGACAAGTATTATTAGAGTCCCAAGATGTGATACCAAAAACATGTACAACATTCGAGGCTGAATTATTCCTACTATTCCACACCACAAAAATTGGTCCAAAGTTTCAGGCTACAGTACACATTGGAAACATCGTTCAGACGGCCGTTATAAAAGCAATGGACAGGGTAAGAAGGATTGAGCTCCGGAATTTTTATAATATTTCCCCTACATTGTATACTTACCACTTTTTTATGTCGATCCAAAGATGTTGCAAACTGTTAAAGTGTAGGCAACGGGAATCGGGGAAAATGGGAATCGCGCGAAAATTACTTCTTTCTGGTTGGTGATTTACTCTTATTCAAAGGTGCCGAAAAAAGGTTTGGCAGAGACACTGACAAAAAAGTTTGTTTGCAATAATAATTCGATGATAAACTTCATTTTTTCCATCACAGGACCATCTGAAAACGGGACAAAAGGCCAAGGTAACATTCGAATTCATTGGGCATCCTGAATATCTTCGAAAAGGTGATCGCATATTCTTTAGAGAAGGTCGCTGTAAAGGGATAGGAGAAGTGAAAGAGATGGTGGAATATCAATTGCCTGTTACCAAGAATGACTAGCGGGGGTTAGTGTTTTTTATTTCAGAAAATTTTACTTTCATTTTGGAATGGGGGGATCAAATCGTCAATAGCTAGAAAACCAGGCTTCTTTTTCTTTCTATTTCGTATTGTTCTGCACCGTTCCGCACTCCTTAATTTAAAATATAAAATTTTCACATTTTTTTGCTATCAGCTTTATATAATTTGTTTGTGCGAATTTTTATAGTGAAAGAGTCAAGAGTCAGGTTTCCTAGTTACTATCCATTGAGAGCCTCCGCTAAAAACATCCAACCTATTAACAATTATTAAAAAAGCGAAAGTGGATAAGTGTTCTCTATTAATAAATTTCGTTTTCATTCGAGAAAATTTTCTTTGAATTATCATCCATTGAATATCTCAGGTAAAAACGATTCCTTTCAAGCTTATTTATCGATGTTTCTACTGTTAAATCATTAAGATTCAAAGGGGAGGAGTGGGTGTCGAATCAATGGAGCTGTGGCCGAACGGTTAAGACGCTAGACTCGTAACCTGTTGTTGTTGACTTGTAGGTGTTTTGCAACGCAGGCAGGATCCTCGTTGACAACAGTCTACTTAGTGAATATTCTCCTCCACTGGAATACTTGCCTAGTAGTGTTATGCTTCCCTTAATTTATACAGTTCAACCTGCTTGTCTTTAGAAAGAGGTATTGGGATCAACAATTATGATGGCTTTGGTTTTGCGACTAGTGTGATTGTATGGAAAAGGAGAGCTTTGATTTATGTGATGTTTTGTGGGAAGCAGTTTATTAATTTATTTTATTGATTTGTTTCTTTGGTTTTAAAAAATGTCTGGCTATTTACCTTCAGTTTTTTTTAACAACAAAGTAGATGTATTCAACCTCTTAGAAATTTATTCGATAGATTTAGATATTTCAAATTTTCTTTATTTAAACTAACTTTATGTAAATAATGAAATAGTGTGAAAGCATTTTAGCACTGACCCCACCTCACACCTGATGTTAATTAACCTTGATGCTCATATTTGCGTTTAGGCTTTGACACCATTTATCCCACAGCCGTTCACTTCGCTTCTAATGAAATAAAAGACTATTACGTACCAGTGTATTCAAAATTGTCATAACTCACTGCGCTGGAGTGTGTTTTCTATATGACACACCTTATGATTACTATAGAAATACTCTCCTCCGGAGCTGTTTGACCAATTTGTCTACTGGATACATAAAAACTGAAGATGATTCTGTAAAATACTCTCTTTTCACGTATTCACGCAATAGATGTACTTTTGAACGTATTATTTTCGCGCATTTTCCAGATTTTTGGAAAAACTTGAATGCGCAAAGAAATTAATACGTGTAAAGTAGATTACTTCTCATAATTATCCTGCTAAAGTTTCCATATATTTGATTAAAGCACACAATCATTTTGAAATACAACTTTTTAAAAAGCCTTCTGCATAAAAGTGTAAACCCTACTTTTAAACAAAGAACACTACAATTTGTGTAATGGAAACCTGACTTTATAAAGCAGTGAACACTCATAACTTTCATCCAACATATATATGTATAGTAATATTATTTTGTGATCTTTTGTATCGAACGAAAGTAGGTTTTAATGGTATTAAATTTCAAAAACAAACTAGGTGATTTCTAGGATTATTTTTAAAAATACAAAAACTATAACCATATTATAACCCTTGTATGGCATGTAATATAACTTTTGGTTGTTCATAGAATGACACGGACTGTAACTGTAGCATCCTGTATATAGCATATTTTTTTGGGGAACTAAAACCATATATCAGTTTTTCTCCCTCCTTGTAAATTTTGTACCTTTATCTTTATGAAAATTAGAAATTATTCATGATGTCTATAATTGCTTTATTTGTTTTGTTTTTGTTTATTTAAGAAATTTCACATTTTGTTCTTTTGGGTTCATCTGTTCTTAGAAACACTGATGTGATTGTTTGTGTCACAGGGTAAAAATGAGTCTGAGCACATTCCTTCTATTAGCCTGTGGGTTTTTCTAAATATAGTAGGGAAAAAAAAAATGTAAATTCCCAAAGTAGGTTTTCCCCATTATTGATGGGGAATTACCCTCTTTTTTCTATATGCTTTGTAAACAACTACAATCTTCGATCATTTTGGCATGTCTTCAAGTGGGACCACTTACTTGCAAAGAAAATATGAAAATCAGTTACACACATTTCCTTATTTGGGATGGGGGATGGAACTTACATTATTTGCGGTACTCTTTTACAATATAAGTGTTGTTTGTTCCATTAAGGGAACATTTTTATCCTGTATTTTCTTAAATAATATTCCCTCTTCTTCTTTTCCAGCAAGAAACAAACAAAACATGAGATGAGTGACTTTTCAATAAATCTAGATGTGGGGGGCGTCTCTAAATGGGCGGCAAGACATTTCAATGAGTTCGTGGCGGCCAATTTCAGAAGTTAGTATTTCACATGAATCATACAACTACAGTTTGATCAAGAAAACTTAGAACGCCTTAGGCTACTTAGCTTAAGATACGTCAATGAAACAAACATTTTTTTATTTTTTGATTGTACTTTTGAAGAACTACGGCTAAATCCTGTAAAGTCTCCCAGTGGCTAGCCTCACTTTCTAAGGGAGTTTTTCTTGGGCCCAGTGGCTAGCCTCACTTTCTAAGGCCTAAGGGAGTTTTTGCTCGTAAATAAGGGTCAGGGGTAGGGTCAGGGTTAGAAACCTTTTTATTTATTTTTATTTTTGCAAAAATAACTGGGAGACTTTACAGCATTTAGCAGGAGGTCTTTTGAAGTGGAAAGCAGCATATTCTTTTTATGTACGTTATTGAGTGGAGATTATCTGTAACAGGAGGTGATTAATGCTGTCATACAAACAGTGTTTTTTATGTACAGTGTCTGTTGCATCAATGTGTCAACAGAGTCCAGCAAGTTTCTTGGTTAGATAGTACAGAACGAGGGGTAAATCACTCGAAAAAAAGCGTACGAGATTTTTTTGATTTTTATGATTTTTTTCTTGATTTTTTTGATTTTTGTTTTTGATTTTTTTCATGATTTTTCAGATTTTTTTGATTTTTTTTCATGATTTTTCTGATTTTTTCTTCGTGATTTTTTTTGATTTTTTGATATTTTTTTTTCAGAATTTTTTAAATTTTGTCATTTTTTTATTATTCTTTTTTTTTGATTTTATTTTCAAGATATTTTTTTTTGAATTTTTGATATTTTTTTTCAGAACTTTTTAAATTTTGGGAT
>JAYRBV010025538.1:0-10619 GCA_036023255.1 Mitrocomella polydiademata
TTTGAAAATTTTCGCGGGAATTTAATTTCGCGGATTTTAGCAAAAACCGCGAAATCCGCGAAAATTTCTTCCTTTAAGGTATGTTGCAATAACTATAGACCACGAGAAAATTAAAATTGCTGCATGTTTCAAGCATGCGCCAAAAGTGCAGCATTTTTCATCCATGCACAACGCAGCACTTTTTTACTACATGTGCATGAAAAATGTTGTGTTGTACGTGGCCCCGCCCGCGGCTTAACGGTTGATGGATGCTTTTACTTAGAATTGTTCATGAGGACCTTTGATTTCGTTTCTTCGCCACGTGTACACTTTCTTTACTTTATGAGAACAGATGAAACTCAGAATAAAAAATAATTCCAGGCAAGTTTTTAGGAAATTAAAGGGGCCTAATTAAACCTAACTTATTCATAAAAGAACAAACTAAAATAAAAATCAGCATAAATTTTGGCAATCTACGAAAAAGCTGTTTTATAAAAAACAGTGTTTTAAAATGATTTTAGGATTATTAAAAATAAGGAATGCAAACTTAACTGATAATTGAAAATATCACAAATTATTCTTGACTGTCTCAGATTTGCGGACCTCATTATATCGGATTTTAATTTTACTTATTTTGAATATGATAACTCAAAGTTGAAAAATATAAGAAAGAAACTCTAAATTTAGTGGAGTCATAACAATAGTTTCCGATGAAACCAGTGCCTCTATTTATTATTTTTGTTTCACCACATGTTGATAAATTTATCATAACCTTCAACAAAAACAATTCTATAAACTCAAGAATATTTTGTATTTTTTATGTGGTGATGCATACACAACGGCATACTGCTACTATCAAGAAAGTATGGTTTATTCTTGACGAATATTTACCCTGAATAGCTTCTTCAGTACTAAGTAGTACTAAAGACGGGTTGCGTGTGACGTCATTTGTTTATTTTTGAGCATAAATGGCCAGAAAACGATGGGCAAAATATACACAGGTTTAGGTGAAGAGACGCAGTTATTGTTTGATTCTTTATTTATGAGATAAGCTGGTGAATTGAAACTCAGATATCTTAAGTAACTACATAATATGGACCAAATATCAAAATTTGAGAAGATTCACATGCTCCGCCAAGGAAACATGGCGAAAAACACTCGCCTCTTCACCTAGCGGCTAATGTTTTCTGCCCATCGTTTTTCGAGCATGCGCAAGAAAATGCGCTAAAAATGTAGAGTCTTGCTTTCATTGCGATACACCTACAACGGAACCTATTAAAATTAGCAACGAAAGGTTATTCTCATCACTGTCACCGATGGTGGACTTTAACTCTGAAGTTTTCCATTTTATCAAATCTTTTATCTACTTTTCAGGTTTCCTGTTGCGATACAACATATTGTAATCAAGAAAATGACGAAAAAGTCATATGGTTTGGACTCGTAAAATCTTCTGCTGCTTCTATGTCATCAACGAACAACATTATATTATTGGTATATATAGTTTTTTTAAGCCTGTCACTTACTTATGAACATTTAATAACATGATTTCGATTTGTAAATTAAATATAGATATATATTATTAATTTTACTGTGAAATTTTTCAATTCTTTGCTGTATTTGAAAAAGGTACTTTTAAGCCATATTTAAAATAATATAATACTGTAGAACATATAAAGTTACACGTTTTTTGAAAGCAAAGTGACTTAATCACTAAGCTGAAAAAGTTAGTTTAATTATTTTCTCGGTTGCTTTTTATGTACAAATTTAACGTACAAAAATGATTTTTGGGCACAAAATAAAGTGATTTGAATAACTACTTCAAAAGTTATTCAAATTTTAGTTCTCAGTTATTTTTGCCTCGATTTAATTGAAATTCAATATGTGGTACTTGAAGTAATGCCAATAACTTTTGAACCAGTTGAGGTATGGGCCCTAAAATTTACATAAACGTGATTTTGATGGCGTCATCTTTTCTGGGGTAAATTTTCTTCTCTTTTTCAGAAACGGAAACAAACTTTTATGTTGAAAGTTTAGTTTAAAAATTCTACAACAAAAATTTCGGGAACTAAGAAGTCGAAAGTGAAGATACTCCTAATAAGCTCGATCAGTTTTAAGACCAACCCTTTATGTTTAACAAAAAATCATTTTTGTACTTTTAGATTTCGTGCATGCTGCTGCATGATCCAGTAAGGTTCCATACCAAATCTTATGATATTTGCACAATCGGTTCGAAAAGCATTTGAAATTAATTGCAAAAAAAGCTTTTTTTTAAAGGAATTTGCCAATCATTCTCATATTTGCATATTGTATAGAAGATTTTGTGTGATTTTTACCAAGGAAAAAAACTTTTACTTCAGAGACTGAAATAAGAAGGTTGCCGAGCATCTACAAAGTGAATCTATAAAACTAGCTGTAAGAGTGATATCACATAACCGTTCTAACTGACTCAAACCCCTACCAAACCTTCGCGATGAAACATTTCTCAGTTTATCAATTTGGTGTTTTCTATTATTATTATGGCTCGAAACAAAACCAACCAACAATACTTTGCTGCCTTGATTAGTTTGAATTTATTTATTGAGTTTGAGTTGTATTTACCCAGAAAAATTCTTTAGTTTAGTTATACAGAACTAAGTTCTTGGATAAAACAATTGTAAATATTTTCTTTTTGTACCTAGTTTTCACCTCTATATTCAGGCTCCCTCCCCTTCCCCACATTCAATGTGGATTACTGCATAAAAAACTAAAAACGAAACTAACGTTGAAATGTAGATTGAGGGAGGCTTGATTTTTTCCAAGACATTTTTTAAAACACCTGCAATGATCTCTTAAACGATCAGCACTAATTAAAGAATTTCATCTAGGTTTGCGGCGGTTAACCTGCGTCCCTTTCTATTCTATCCTGAGTTCAGCTCCTTAACCACTTAGCAAAGCAGACATACAGTACTCAATTAACTATTATATGCTTCAGCAAAATCGCACAAAGGAATCTCCATTCCCTCCTTTAACATGCAACCTCTAAATATTCATAGATATCATTATTTTGTACACCCGAGGTTGTTTTTTATTCCATCAGGAAACTAGCATTGTCAAATCGGCAATGATAATTTCCTCGGATGTTTTAAATGCTTCCTAATCTAACTAAACAGTCTGTTTGGTTGCCATGGCGTCGGCATTGTATTTCTTTTTTTTTTACAAGATAAAACTATGATATGATTAATGACATGTAGGGATGACAATAGCTTACTACCCCTATTATATTAATTCATATCATTTCTATAAACAAATTGCACTTCACCGTTGATACAAATTAAAGGATTTCCCTTATTAATCCCCTTGTGGTTGGTGGGATGGAGAGCCAATTTACTGATAAGCAAGAAAAGTTTGTCAAAAAAATAAATTGCCTGTTACTCTTTTTTTTGTTGACTTGCTGCGAACTAGTAAATACAAATAAAAAACAGGAAAGAATATTTTCTGGCTTTTACTTTAAAAGAGTTGCGTGATCTGGTGTATTGAGCAAGTTATGATCAGCATTTAACTTTGCCACCTTTGCAGGAATTCAGTGCAAATGACGGAGAACGCAGTGTAATGCGTTCAAATTAAGTATCTTTTTAGAGCAAGTTTTTATTTTGAAAATAATGAATGTTTGAAAAGAAAAATGCAAGAAAAATCTCTGTATGTATAATAATAATAATGTAATGAACATTGCTAAGTTGTATGTCGAGCTTAAGGATTAAGACCTATTATCAATCACTGTGAGACGTAATTTTGGTGTGTTTCTTTGATGCGCTGTCAAGTGGAACATTTAACATAGATAAGCGTATTACCTCATCTATCTGATATAAAGCAAGGAAACAATCAAAGTGATTTAACAAACCCACTTTCTTTTTTTAATCAAACAAAAAAAAAATTGTAAAATTCTGGTATGTATGCACGGCCATACTACATATGTTATCGCTTTATAGGACAAAAGCAATTTTCCATTCTTATATGCTCACAATCTTTAATCGTATAGAGTATGTTGTGTTTGTTCTCTCTTCTCTGGTTGGCTTTTGTTGTTTTGTTTTCTTTTTGTTTTTAAAGGGAAAAATTGTTTGTAGAAAAAGAAGATTTCTTAATGTAAACAAATGATAATTTGATTAATTCTCATTTTCTTTCCTGTGCATCATTTTCTCTTCGCGTTTTTGATCAAATAGATATAATTCAGGATTCTATACATAATGGTGGTTGAAAGATGTCCTGATTTGTGGGTGGCGTCATTCCGGTTTTAATAGCGGCCCAAAAGAAACTCGTATAGTAACAATGACTTATCGGGGATAATTAATTCCAAAAGCCTGCTAGAATAGGTGGACGCAATTCATTTGGGCCTTGATAAACAAAGCTCTCTGTTGTGTTGTGTGTTTGCTTTTGTTGTATTTTTATTTCTAAGAGGGGATATTTTGTGGAAGAAAGGAAGATATATTATGTAAAAGTCGATAATTTGATTAGATTTGGTCAAGAAAAGACACTACATATATGTTCTTTTTTTCATGATCACTTTTTTCTTCATAGAATAGATAATTCAGGAATCTATACATAATGGTGGTTAAACGGTGTCCTGATTTGTGGCGGTTGTCTCTCAGGTTTTAATGGTGGCTAGTAAGAAATACTCATATAGTGAAAGTGACTTATTGGTGAATGGTCAACTCCAAATGTCTGGCAAAGTTAGTGGACGCAATTTACTTGGACTTAACATAGATCTTGATAAGCGAAGCTCTCTCTACGCTGCAGAGGAGGGCAACGCTAATGGTACACAAAATGAAACGACACAAAATTATCTGGATCTGGAGACTCCATCAGGAACATTGTTGAAATTCATATCGTCAGATGAGAATCGAAATAGTATCATCGAGGCTCATCCCATTGACTTGTCACCCACAAATGTCTGCGAGGTGACCACCATTGAAATAACAGAACGTAAAACCAAGAAGAAAACTTCTAAGATACATACTTTTAAGAACTTAGTACGGCCAACGTTTGCCACAGTCGATTCAAATAGTAGTCCTGATATTTCTTCGATATCTGCAAACAACAAGGACAACATGGACAGTAAAAGAGAAAATAAAAACCATAGGAAGAAAAAGACCTCGTTAACGTCCCGGTATCGAAAGAAAAGGAACAGAAGATCAAGAGCTATTCAAAATGGAGGTGCTCCCCTCTGGCAGCCCATTGTAAGTATTTATTCTCTTTTTGAGGATAGAGGGGAGGCAAGGAGGGTTCGAGGAAATATTGATCCTTGCCATAATGACTTGAGAATAAAAACAAAAATGAAAACGATACGTTTTGAAGCTCTTGTTATGTCATCATTTATCTAGTGAACATGAAGCATACAGCATCTTCGAAAAGAAAAGATGATAAAAAGACGTTTTTCATTTCTGTATCCATTCTCAAGAGAGGGAGCTTGTAAGTCGTGCTTTACGTATTCAATCATTTCCTCTATTATCTTATATTTTTAGAAACCTTGTTGCTGGAAGTCTACTGCAGGAAGGATCGTCAAATTAGAAGATATTGACATCTCAAAGTTATGCGAAGCGGAATTAAACGCTTTGAAGAGTATTTCCATTCAGTCCTTGCAAGATAGATCATTAGATTGCCAAATTTCAGTCCCTAAAGGTAAGGGATGTTTGTTTTTTTAACAGTAACGTTCTCTAACAAGTACCTCCTGACCAAGTGAAGAAAAATAACATTCAGTTTTATATATAGAATACGACTAAAAAAAGATTTCAAGTCACAGCGGAAATGCTAGTTTACATTTGTCATAAAATGACAAAAATTCAGCTCCTTTGTGATATGTTGACATTTTTAAAATGTGTAATTGTTTGGTGTGTTTTTTTTAATATTATTTCGAGGCATGTACAGGATGCACTGAAATTGGTTAACAACAATGAGAAATATTAAGCAACCATCTCTCTCCAAATAGGAAAGAATAACCAAAAATACTATCAGCATGAATTATGGTCAATCATGACTTGGGTAACTTGATCAAAGTCTCCTATAGAAAAAAATAATCTTTTTAAGAGATCGTTTAATCGTATCTTTTAGCCTGTACTCTATCGTTGTGGATAATTCTGAACGTTTCTCGTTTTCTCAAAGTTATCCGCAGTAAATAACCTACACTATTTCACCGTAATACTGTTTTACTATTCACATGCAACTGTGCTCAAATTTTGAATAAAGCATGAAAGTTGCATAAGTTGAGAGCAAAAAAGACATCATAGGAATTGTGATGTGAAAGTTAACCTCAAATAGGATTTACTGTTTGGCACAAGAAACCAGCATTCTTGATTGGTTGTTTCATCAAAAAATAGTTTAGAAATTTGTGTTATGTTTTAAGAACCCCTACTGGGGGATGAATAGTTGTGGATTATTCAATACTTTAATAAGAATAATATCGGGTATTAATTTAGTCATTGACGTGTATTGTCCAATTCGTTATGACAATAGACCCTTTTAATTAAGAGAGTTACCAATGCGTCGGTTTAGAAAGAGGGGATCACCCATTGTTATTATTATTATCATCATTTTTCTTGCACATTGAACAAAAGTTCCGTATGTGTGTGTCTATACATTTTTAATGATTTTTACAGAAACCCAGGAAAAGAGAAAGTCATTAACTAATTCTAAGCATTCCTGTGAAAACCAGAAAGTAATTTAATTGGAATTCTTTAAATTCTTGTCAAATTTTGTCATGATGATATGGTTTTTCGAGTGCTAGTGAGACTTAAAAAGGACATTATATATTCTTGATTTCTTAAATGTGATGAGCCTGTAAAAGTATCCATGACTGTTCGTCATTATGTTGATTTGACATTATCAAAATTGATCATCTACAACTGATAACGAATCAGAAAAAAAAAATTGGACTCTATCGTGATTTTGAGCTCACACATGTAAAAGCGGATTAACAAAATCTATAGAAGCTTTTATATACATTTTTTTCTTCCCTATTTTCAATGCAAAAAGAATTTGGTGTATAAAGTGTATAAAGAAATATACACATAAGATAGAATGCTAAATTCTTGCGCACTAAATAGAAAATGCCTTGCATATTTCTTTTGCATCGTCAAGTGTCAAAACTTGGATTAGTTTTGGAGTAATACGTGATTGATTTATCATATACCCGTTCCAAATCGTGTATAGATTTAAAACTTACCAATTATTACTGTGAATTGGGCAAAGCATTCTGCTACAGTATAGCATTAAAGTTTTTAGTTCTAACCACGGGTTTGTATAATCGCGTGAACTGAATGAAAATAAACAAATAATTCAAATTTCATTCATCTATTATGAATATTTTTATAAAGTCGATCGTTTCACAAATTGTTTTGTCCTCAATTTTTAATTTCCCTGCTATCATGATCCAGACGCTTTTCTTTATCTATACTTAATCAGTAAATAGGAGCCTCAGATAGTTACTCTTAGAGTTATATACTGGCGACACTGAGTTTCGTCTTGTCATCGATTAAAGCGATCAACGATCAAAGTATCTCATTCAATAATCTGGTTTATGTGAATTTTCCTACTTTTTCTGACAAGAATTCAACCTTATGACACTCTTGTGTATCAGTGCCCCACTCAGATCCACCCAAATGTAAACCGCGCTAAGTTTTGACAAACAGACGTTTTGAAAACCCCTCTGTTAAAAATAAAGTGATATCTAACCACCCGAGTTGGATCTGACAATAACTTAAGTATTTCACCCACAATTTATCACATTGGTTTGTCCACAGTTCAAAATCTACTTTTCAAAATGTTGATTCTTCTTCATTTTGAAATGAATAATTTGAATGAATAATTCTCATGATATTCTTAGAACACCATACAGTTGCAAGAAGACGATGGAAGCATTTACTGCAAATTGGCAAAAAGAAATCAGACAGCCAAGGTAGAGCAATTTATGGCTACAAAGTGTTTTTTTACTGATGAACTCCAGTGCTTCATGACGAATCCATAGAAAAAAAACTCATTTTTAGCATTTTGCTTTCACCAAGGGTACGATTATTATTAATTTAGAAACTGATATTTTAAAACTCTTTCCTTCTAGAAGCAAAACCAAAAAATCCAGTGTTTGCGATTGATCTTTACCAAGTTATAGAAAATGATAAGACTGTAGACAAAGCTCACGAGATAGCATTATCGAAATTGAACAGCAGTAACAGCCCTGAAGAAGACGCGACCGATGACAACAAAACTACTTTAGATGATTGTATAGCTTACAAAGAACGAAGACTTAGTGATCCTTGCTTAGATTACGCTGATATTGATATTTCCGACTATATGATGAACGCTTTACGGACGATTGATACGCTCAAAGAGGAAGAGGAGGAGGAGTGTGGCTCAGGTCGTAGGAAATCACGATTGATCGAAGCGCTGACTTTGTCGTCCACGTCAGCTTCTTCTGTATGTATACTAGATAAAGAAACTGAATTCACACCACCTAGTTCTCAAGTGCCCAAAGTCATCATGCAAACTGTAGAATATTTAACCAAGTATGCTTTGAATACAGTTGGTATCTTTCGAACTGGTGGCTCCCACAAACGAGTGAAGCAGGTAAATCTTTACTTCCTTAATATGCTTTCATACAGTGTGTTTGGTGAAACAAGATCAACTGATAAGCTGTTATCAAATGTAATATATAAATGTCTCCTGAGGCCAAATAAGGCAGAAATTTTTCGTGCGGTTTTGTGCCCCTCTGAACTCCTGAGTTCAGAAAAGAGGTATTTAAGACAGGAACCGCTTCTTATAGATGGAGTCATGTAATTTTAAATTCAAATTTCATTGCCACTAACAAAAGAAAAAACATTTCAATAATCTTTATCTTAAAATTGAATGCAAAACTCTCCGCCTGGGGGAGAACAACAGTGCAATTCGAACAAATTGTACCTGATAACAATTCTACGTCATTGATTAAGTTTTTCCCAGACATCGTGTATTCGAATCGAAAAACAATATACAAAACGAAAATTAAATATTTTGACTGTAGCTTAATGTTGAAGGCGAAAAATGTTTTCTTCGTGCTTTAAGTGGCTAGTTTAGAAGTCGGTCAGAAGATGAAACGAGGTTACGGCATAGCCTGGACCCTAAATGACCCAATGAAATGGATCACCCCATAACCATCTCTTATGAGTTCTTATATAGAACAAAGATGCTTTAATTTAAATGCAATTTGAGACAAAACTTGATGATTCTCAAATCACAAAATTTAAATGTCTTAAATTTTGATGTTTGGCTACCGGTTAGGCCTAAGGTCTTCCAAAATCCTTTTTTAATGAAACATTGTACATATGGTTACAAGCAATTGCCATCTGTTAGGTATTGTGGAGCCGTGGCCGAGTGGTTAAGGACGCAGGTTCTGAATGTAAAGGTTCTGAGTTCGAGTCCTGCACGAGGCTTTTGGTGGTGTAAATTACCTCACCTATAATTTCATAAGGTTCCCTTGCAGGTGTTTCGCGAGGATGAGTGGCCTCCAATGAAAACAATCAGGCAGCGCTATCTAAAGAGCGGACTGGATTATCTGGACTAGCCACTGTAAATATACAATACTACTACTATTAACAAATAAGCCAAGGATGTGTATTAAATTAGGCTATCTGTTAGGTTGTTTTTTAGGAATGGTCTCAAAGTTCGTAATTGTTATTTTTCCTAATCCGTTTCTTTGATATTTGCAGATGAAAGAAGATTATGACAGTGGTTATACTCATGTTATCACAGAAGACAGTAATCCGCATGATGTTGCCGCCATTTTTAAGGAATTCTTACGCTGCTTACCGGACCCTTTACTAACACGTGACTTGTACCCAGCTTTTCTTGCGGCTGCCAGTAAGTCTTATTAACATTGCAGAGTTTTCTAAAAAAAACCTCCCCATCCCCATTTCAATGTTTTACATTCATTTTCAGTTTTTATGAGGCTAAATTTGATGTTGTAATCCACATTGAATGTGGGGCTCCTGAGCCTGAAAACGTAAGGGTTAATTATAGGTAATTTTTTATTTTATTTTTGGCCAATGATGTGTAAAACAGACAAAAAATAAAATTATATAAGTGTATTGTCCAAATTTGTAGCATTGTAAATTTCAAAGTAATCCATGAGACCCTTCTAGTGGCTCTGCATCTGTAAAACCATTTGATGACTCTTGAAGACATTTGGAAGGTTCTAGCAACGGGGCAGTTATCTATTTATTTATTAGTTTTTTTGCAATAAAGTCATTCGAGATGAAAATTTTATTGGATGAACTAGCATCAACATTTTTATATACTTTCCAGAACAAATTAACGAAGAATCAATAGATAACATCATTATTGAACTAGTCCGGCTCTTACCGACAGCAAACCGGGATACATTAGAAGTTACGCTGCAATGCCTAAATCAAGTGGCTGACAATTCTATGGACACATTAGATGACGATGGGAATTTAGTCCCTGGTAACAAAATGGATGCTAGGAATCTGGCCACTCTTATGGCACCAAACATCCTACATAGATGCAAGGTACAAACGTTTTCAAGGTGTTTTTCTTTCTATCTAGACTACAATCATGGACATAAATTTATGGCAAAAGGAACAAAATACGCGTAATTTGGTTGCTTCAATCTAAGTTTGACG
>JAYRBV010025549.1:0-10610 GCA_036023255.1 Mitrocomella polydiademata
TCTCTACAAACATTCCAAACATTCCTAAATGCGTACATAGATAGATAGATACAAAATACGGCTTTTATTATATAGATGTCTGTTATACTGCAGAAAAACAACCTTTAATTGAGTTTTGAAATTCAATCCTCATAAAAATAAATATATCTATTATATAACAAGAATGTCTGGCTTCAGAACAACTACAATCACTTGAGAATCGTCAGAAAAGTTGTTTAGCTATCTACTTCTAAGGTAGATTCAAATAATATCACGATTCATTGAACTGTTGTCACAGTCATTGGCATAATGATTTTATTTTCCACTCTTGTATCAAGAAATGTAATATTAATTTGCCATGTTTATTCCTCTATGGGACTTTTTGGGTAGATCTCAAAGTCATAATCATCAATGAATCATCAAAATGTAGACAAAATTAGCTTTAAAATGTTTATACCTTATATTACGTACGTATGTCCAGTGAAAAGGTAACCATTATTTTAAAATTATCCAAGTGAGATTACAGTGCTTTCATCTACACACATCTTAAGCGACTTTTTAACTTTTCTTGCTAGGGATGAATCTGAAGAGAACAACCCAAGTTTCAGAACAAAGATCAAGGAATCTGTTTTAAATAGTTTTTATGGAAAGTCTGCAGGAGAAATATGTCTGGATGTTGTTTGCGCCTCAGAACTGCTTAATGATATGGAAAGGAATTACCAAAAGGTTTTTGAAAGCCCTGAAGATGTACAACTGGAAATTTCAAGCACCAGGTAACATTAGCCTGGAGAAAGAGGGATAATATCTTTATCAGTGCGGTGCATTTTGATGAATTTCACTGATAATGTTTTTGAGATATCTCACTCTCACATTGTTTTTCTTTTCATTTTTTTGTTGTTCTTTTATTTGGAAAGAAAAAAGGAAAGGAAAAAAGAATTGAAGAATTATTTATTTCTCTGTCTAATTTTAGCATTCAAAAGCTTTCTGATGAATTAGCGATGGTTAAGGGCCTGCTGGGAATTCCAATTTTGTTACCTTTCAAAGCTGTTTGTGTACATAAACTGGTGAATGTGTTGCAGCTGTCATTAAGATCAGCTCTGTTCATTGCGTCTGGTTTGTACATTGTAAAAGATGAAGAAGAAAGAGAAGAAGGTCAGGAAAAAACATCAGCTCCAATCTGCATTGAAGATTTTTGTAGGAAACATGGTCTTCGAACAACTGAAGAAAGTGTAAGTTTATTTCAATGTTTGTAATGTCTGCTGCATATTTTGTTTTTCTCCAATAATGACGTTGGCTATTTTTAAGGTGGATTTCCACTTGTCCTTTTGGCAGCGGGCACGGGAACGGGAACGGGAAAACAGTTTTCAGAGGAATCCCTATCAAAGAGACTCACAGGAAAATATTTGATTATAGTTATGTAACAAACATAAACTTAAAACAATTAAAAAAGCTGTCAATGAAAATAAAGAAGTTTGATTGGCTACTGTTTTCCTTTCCCGTAGGCACAACTTTTTCCCAGGACAGACATGACAGGAGAACTGTCCCGCGGGAAAGCAAAATAATCAAGTGGAAATCCACCTTAAGCATCCCATTTCTAGCCCAGGACTTCCCGAAAATTGCAGAGGAATGTTTTTTTACAATTCTTATTGTTGTATTTATAGTTATCCATACTTGACGAAGCAATAAAGTTGGTCTCTGGGATTGTGCGAATAAGTCCTTTTGTATCACAGAACCTCCAAACCCACTGCTCCACTATAATTGTGAAGTCTTTAGTAAAAACAATAGAAGTGGCATTGAAAAATAAAAGTTGTGAAAAATCTTGGAAATGGTAAGAACATAATTATGACATTGTCTGCTGTTTGTATGACATTGTCCTGTTGTATGACATTGTCCTGTCTGCTGCAGGAAAGAACATAATTCTAATTAAATTGGTCCTCGAACATAGAGAAGAGACAAAGAGCATAATTCTATGGTGTCACAGTAATTGATAATCTACCACTATAGCTTTGTCTAATCATTGTTGGAGGCGCCTTTTTCTTCTGCTGCCGATAATTCACAAGACCTGTAAAATCTAGAGTGATTTTTAAATACTTTAAAATATTTCCTTCCTGTCAGATTAATACTAAGAAAATTAATGATACTTATATTCATTCAAGGTTTGATGGAGTGAATATTATGCTTGTCACAATGATTTCCCGTGTCATGACAATTATGTCTGGGTTAGCTGAAGAAGTAAGAGAAGATGAAGATTATTTGAACACTCAACAAAGCCAAAATCAACAACCGATGGATATCATGAAGAGTTACACTTCTTTGGAACGCTTCAATATAATCATGCATAGTGTAGACATTCCATCATTGTTTCTTGACATATACTCACAGACATATAAAAAGGTGCGCATTCTTTTCCTTATCTACAATAAAGATGTAAAACAAAACTTTTTGAATCAAAAAGTAAACGAGGAAAATTATTATTGTTCAGTATTGATTATAAAAGTTTTTTCTTCTTTGCAGTGATAGAGTTGAATCTTACCAGTTTTTCGTTCTAATGCAATCTTTGCTTTTTAATAGGGGATTCAGATTTCATCAAGCCCTATTGAAGAAAAAGAAGATACAACATCGCCTAGGCAAGATGGTGCAGAGCAGGGAACAAAATCTGATGCTGGAAGTAGCGAAGGTTTGTGTTCTGCATCTTCTTTTTCGTCTTTTCATATTGAATGTTAAAATTTCTGTTTTTAATGTGAAATTGAGCTAATTTTTATGCTAAATTATGTACATAGATTTTTAAGACTTGCTTGTTAATACTGATGATGAGTTCCTAAAATGTCTAAAATAAAATATGTTGCTTCAAATAATTGTTTTAACTATTAACAAATTTTTATTATTGATCAGATTACCAGTCATCAAACTTTTGAACTTTTGACATTATATTTATCTGACTTCTATGGTAAAAATATTTTGAAATTTTCTTATGTTATTGCTTTTGTAGAGGAGTTATCCAATGAGGAGGGCTCTATGCTCGGAAGCTTTTTTGTGCAAACTATATCTGGTGACGAGAAAAGTATTGCTGAAGAGCTTGCTGACAAGGAAAAAATCAATGAGGATGCATACCAACAGTCTGGTGAAATTGTAAGATTGAAATACATGTTTTGAGAGTCTAATAAACACCTGTTAAAAGAATTAATGTGGCTTAAAAAAACTGTATTTGAATTGGGCATTGATGGAATTTTTGTTTTGGGATTTTCAATTAATCTACAGTATATTCAAAGAAATTTTCAATGTAATTGCAACTTTAAAAATCTATATCTATTCGTCATTAGAAATTTCTCAACACTGCGAGAACTCACAACCTGCTCAAACTGAAATCTTTTCCAAGGCGATAACTGGATGATTCTTGCTAGTTTTACATATTTTACAATTGTTTTAGTTTTTGTTACTGGCTAGTAGTTTACTGGAATTCATGCACAAGCTTTTCCCTGTGTGTGCACTGGTTGGATTGAAAGATCATGTCACTAAAAGCCTAACTCAAGAGAAACTCATGAAGTTGGCTGAAGTCCTTAACAGTGAAGAAAAGGAAGAGGTTTTGAAGTATATGACAAAGCTTCTTAGTAGTTTTGTGGTTAACGGTTACTTGGATGACAAACAGTTGGTAGGTTTAATTGATATACTAACCTCTAATTTAGAATCAAAGGCCAGCATCTATTTCTCATCGGCACCACACACTACACAGCACACTACAAAATCTCCCTATTTAAACGCTTTTCCTGAAAAAGAGACACTTTCAGCAGCATTATAATCATCGCATAACATCATCTGACATAACAGTATTGGAAAACCGCACTCTGCCCTGTCAAAATTAACCACGGTTGAATTTTCATTACTAACATTTTTATACTCACAATTTGTCTTTCATTTCAGAATGCTATGCTTACTCCCTGGAACCTCTCGTCATCACAGGAGTCAAATTGGCCTTTGAGAATAAAGCATCATGTGTTGGTAGTGTTTACAAGAGTTGTATTAACTGGATTTGTGATGGAAGGCCAAAAACCAAATGAATATGCCTCATTTGCTGTCAAATCATTTTTGAAGTCATTGCATGCTGCAGCTGTAAAAGAAGGAAATACTTCTTGTAAGTCTCTATAAATGATGCAAAATAATAACCTTGCTTTACAGTTTAAAATACTGCTGTATCTTTTCAAATTGAATTCGCTTTTGTATTTTAGACCCAAATGTGGATTACGTGCAAAGCTTAATGTTATTCTTTCAACTACTCGATGAAGCATCTCGAGTAGACATTTTTAACTATTGTAAAACTATATTTACATTTGTGGCTGAAAGTGAAGTGACCTCACCTATCCATACTTGTCGTGTGCTCATGATCTTCAAACACTTGTTGGGTAGCACTTACACTGGTGATACAGCCTTTTTTTCAAAACAGGTAAATTAAGCGGAAGCTGATTCCATAACTCAGTTGGAAGGACTTTACTTAAAAAAAGAACTTGTATACAGTTTGGTTGAAATATACACTAAATTAGATTGATTTTCCAAATCTGGGTTTGCTTTTAAAACGTCGACATTATACCAGACGACCTGAATTAAGAGGGCTGCAATTTACTGTATTTTACACTTATTTTTATTCACAGTGGTACATTTGTTTTTTGGCTCTTGCTCAAAATCTCAAAGAATGTTTTATTATCTAGGTGCGACAAAATATTTTGAGTGATGATGCTGGGGTTTCAATTCCAGCATACTCACATTTCCCAACCAATTATGGGGAGTCAGAAATAATTTTCAAAGCTTATGGCAAAGATGAAAGTGAGAGTGAATGGTTAGATGATAAGAATCCCCTTTACTATATGCTTACTGCAGAGTATAGAAAGCCTGAACCTCCGGTAAGAATTATTTATCAAATAGTTTAGGTTAAATTTGTACCCACTGAAAGCAGTGCTTAACCTTTTCATCTAGACGGGTTGTGCGTGATGTTATTTGTTTATTTCAGAGCAAAAACAGCCTGGAAACGAAGATGGGCAAAACAATAGTTATCGTTTGATTGCTTATTTTATGAGAAAAGTTGTAATTCCGAATATCAAAGTTTGAGAACATTCCGACGCTCCGTTGAGGAAATATTGCGAAAATTACTCGCCTCTTCACCTAGCGGCTAATGTTTTCTGCCCATCATTTTTCACTAGTGCTAAAAATGTACACAAATGTTTATGTTGTATTTATGTTATGTTGAAATATTTCAACCTGTCTATAATATTGCTTTTTAAGTTGTTGAAACTCATTGAGGAAGGAAAAGATGGATATGTTGGATTTTACAAACTGTGCCTTCAACTTGCAAATAAGATTCTGATAAAGTTGAGCAAATCAGATGATATATTCTACATAGTTGCAAATAGACATGCTTTCCTCCAAATTTGGAATTTGTTGCGACAATTGCCCATTCCAGCCAACTACCTTATCTCAAGCAAGAATACACTTTTACCAAAGGTACACAAAATGTCAATTATTTATTTTGTTACTAATGTTTTCTTTAAGCTATGTACAGGCAGGTCTTTGACACTTTTAAGATGGAAATATGCGCAAAACATGTTGACAATTTGATTTTTCTTAATTGGGATCTTGTTTAAAAATTAATTAAAGACAAATTATAGATCGGTCCTTAAATTTGTAACTGTTTTTAAAATAATATCTTATTATTTTTTTATTTTTTTTCTAATCATATATAGTCATGCAATGAAGAAAACTTATTTTATCTTTGTTGGCTTCCACACCTTTACGAATTGAAAAGTACTGCTGATATCGACAATATTATGAAGGTTAGATCACTTTAACATGATGGCAGCATCTTTTTTCTAAAAATTATATTTAATCCACATAATTTTGTTTCCAATTTCCAACTATTTCATCGATCTTATTATTGATAGAAATTTTCACCTTACAAAAAGTCTATGGTAAAAGTATTTTTATAGATTTTTTATGAAAGTGGAGATACTGCAAATGCAACAGTTGAAGATGAAATTGCTGATGCTTTGCCAAAGCTGATTTGTGATCCTTCTGGTATAATAAGTTTTTGTAACAAACTTATCACTAAAGCCGCTAGTTTGATCAAGGGCAGTGGTGGATTGTCTCTATCAGCGTATATGATTGCTGATGGAATGTTGGTGTTTTTCTGGTTACTTTTCAAGAAGTATGTGATGGACCAAAAAGATCATATGTACAGTGTTGATACCCTGAAGTCTCTTCTGATGTCAATAGTCAATTTGTTGGAATCATCAGTGCTAGAATCCAAGTATGTCAGGGGTTCATTTTTGGTCTGGCAAATTGAGCCATTCGCCAGCTGCAAAACTTTTTCGTTGGGTCAATATTAACCTGCTCCATGATTTAATTCCCATTTTGGCAAAGAATTTATGCCGGCTACAACTTAAGAAAATTTGAGATTCAGAAACTTAGTTAGACTTCATTACAGATAGTTAAAACTCTATCATATACACAGAATTTGTTGATGAATCGAAATTAACTTTGATTGAATGAAGCCCATTTGCAATTACTGCTCATTTTTGTCTGAATGTGTTTCAGTTAGGTTGAATTTTTGTCTAATTTTTCAGAAAATACATCATCAATTGGGCTTCTAAAGGTGAAACTATTTCAGAGGAAAAAATGAATTTCTACATTGAAGTACTTGGTGTAGATTTGCCAGAGTTGGCAAGTGGTATTGATGCTACTGAAACAAATGCCGGTAATAACCAGAAAATTGAAATAGGCACAAATTTCTTGTAGCTTTTTTTCGTAAAATATTTTGAGTTCAGGAAACAATTTTTATTCCACCAAGGAGGTTTTGTCAACTCATCGACCAAGTGTTATAATAGTTGTAAATTTTATGATGCTTTGAATCACTTATATTTCTGTTATCATCCTATTTTGAATTTGTTTCTATGTAGTTCCTGACTGGTTCATTATTATCATTCGATTTTGTATTTGATATACAGTACTTGCATTAGTTTTTGACTTAGTTTTTACTATTTTTTTAGTGCTACCTGAAAAGTTTCTGCAGGCTTTGCAAGGTTGGAACAAATTAGACATCAAAAGCAGTGTGAATGTTATCCCGGCTCTATTGAGTAACTTGCAAGTTAATTCTGGTACCACTAATCCACATATCACCACAGTTATTGGGCTGACTCTGGGAAGTCTGATCACAACTCATACAGATATCTCTAGCTATGGTATGTGAATTATATTCATGGTTCTTTGAATGTGCTGCATAGTCTGCAGCCTTCTCCACCTAGGTAGTATGGGAATGGATTATTAGATTTACATGCATGAATACCTTATGGGAATAAAATTTGGCGGGAACTAAATTTGGCGTTTGGAGAAATTTTCTATTGTTTAAAACAATAGGCTATTGTTATAAAACAATAGAAACCGCAAATTCCGCCAAATTTAATTCCCATAAGGTATTTGTAAACAGTAAAACAGTCTGAGACAATCGGAATTTGCGCAATTTTGAATTTTTTTGATTTTAGTCACCAGTCTACAAACTAGTGCTGCACTTTATAGTTAACATTTTAACTACAATTCTATCTTTCAGTATTTATTATGTTAAGTTATTTTAGGTTAGTTATTCATTCTTTAAACCAATTTCCTTCCCTTCCAGGTATGAATTATATGCTTAGGAAAATGATAAAGCAGTTTGTTTTGTTTTTAAAATTTATCATTTTGTTTATCTTGCGTTTAGAACAACCTCATATGACTGTTGGTTCTTCGTTGAAACGGTGCATACTGACCTTAGCAGATATATGTAAAGCGCTTCTCCCTTGGATGCCCTTAAATTTCAGCACCGAATTCGAGACTCTCAAAGAAAGTTGTTCAACAATATTCTGTAGCTTATTAACTGACAATGTTGCATCCCATATAAGCGAACATGTTGAAACATTATCAACATTGTGTATGCCAGAGTCTTCTTCTATTACTAACAACAAATTTGAAATGCATTTCAATGGTATGTTGGCAATAATTGACAAGTGGTTTTTGAAAGAAATCAATTTAGGGTACGTACCTACATTTTATTCAATATATATTATATACACAAAGAATATGAATTCTGCATACTGCATATGAATATTCAAATGTAAATTGTGGTTGAACTCAATCATCATCCTAAAAATGTCTTGTGAATCGTAAATATTATTATGGTGGTTTGGGTAACTTATGTTTACATTATTTTCACATTTTTCTCTCCTTTACAGAATCACTGAGGAGGCAATTCTTGTGAACTGGCTTCAATTTATGAGCAAACTGATTGAACACAGTAAAACCCTGAACATATTTTTGAGCTATTTCAATGATCACGTGGAGTCCATCTCAAAGATCTTCACATCGGTTGTGTACACTAAATCTTCAAGAAGTGATTACCGTGCGGCTTACATAAACTTTTTCACACAGATTCTAAACTTAGGTATTTTGTTGTTATTGTTATTGTTATTGTTCTTGGTTAATGTTTTCCCAGGATAACCTCTTCAGTACTAAAAAAACGAAACCTATCGAAATTAGGAATGGGAGGTTATCCCCAACACTGTGGAGATTGGCAGGCGACCTACTGTAACTCCGACCAACAGGTTACGAGCTAACATCTTAACCACTCTGGCACAGCTCCACTTTTTTATGATCGATTTTTAATATTTGTTTGCTATGATTATATATATTATAAATCCCACAGACTCTAAAACAAGATTCTAAACTATTTACTACTGTATTTAATTTACTCAGGTGAGATTTTAGCTGATTCAAACATTCTACGTGCATTATTGAAAGTGTTTGATGAAAGCGAAACGTTTTTCTTGGACTGGATTAAGTATGTAGTGTTGTCAGACAATACATCAGACGGTTGCACCCTGACAAAATTATTGTTCAAGAATGGGTTAGCTAACAGGTTAGTTTTTTGGTATCTTATTTCTTGAAGAACCTGGCAATAAAATATGTGAATCTATTTTTTAACCATATATTGATTGCGAATCCAAAGCTCAATTACATTTTAAGCTAAATGTAGGAATTTCTATACCCAGAAGCTGTTGATATTGTGAAATCGTCTTGTAACACTTTAAAAACATTTTTAGTTGCTCAATGAAGACTTGCCTATCTGGATTACTGGTGCTCTGTTTCGAGCTCGTCAACAAGATTTCAGCCAATGAAATAGAAGATATTCCATCCAAGTTTGTTTTCTCCAATTTCTTTGAAATCGTTGTTCTGGTTGTGCCAGCTTGCGGAAGTGAAGGGCAAGTACAGCTCTTGCAAAAATCTTTGGACACAATGAATAAAAAGTGAGTCTAGAAAAAAATTTATCTTTCCTTCAAGGATAAAACAATTATAGTTTAAGGCGAGTGTGACCTCTTTGAGTATATTGTTTTAAATTGCACCTTAAAATCACAACCTCCCCCCCCAAAAAAAAAAAGAAAAAAAAAGGAAAAGAAGAAGAATATAAATTAATATACTAATCGATGGCAAGTAAAATGCTGTTTAAGATGAATATAATTTTTAAAGTACTTGGCAATCCGATTAGCTTCCTTAGTTCTTATTTTTTGATGATAACCTTTTCCGTTAAAGATTAAAGATTAAAGGTTTTTGAAAGGACGTTTTTCACAGAGCACAAACACAAAAATATCAATAAAATTTGAGTAACATTGTCTCAGTAAGACCTTTTTCAAAGTACCGTGTATAATCCTATTATTAATATTTCAAGAAAGGTTCAAAGTAATATTTGCAAAATATATCACGCATTGTAAAAATTTGGTACTCCTATGTTACTCAATTACATGAAGACGAAGTTGATCCTAGGAATCTATATATATAAGCCTTATTTTGGATAAGGTCTATTATTTATCTTTTTGATCAAAATGAAAAGCTAAAAAAAAATCCATTTGCTTCTTCTAACAGCAAAGATGTATGGCTTGAACACACTCTTGCTTTGGCGACAAGCGGCAATTCCCAGCAGTCCACTAGAATTCAGGATTGCTGTAATACATTTCTGACCTACCTGACCAAGCTCATTCAAACTTTGGTAGACATGAAGAAATCTTCAACTGAGGTGTTGGAAGTAAGGGATGCCTTCGGCATGGTCAATTTCCCCAACACTAGCGAACAGGACGATGATGAGGGATCTGGAGATGAATCAGTAAGAATTTTTTTTTTTTAGTAACATCGTGCGTTCTTGCGAAACAAATAGCTATGGAACCAATGTATAGTATAGTACGTATTTATTTGGAATCACGGCACACACAATTTGCTATTATTTATGTTTTCGTGCGTTAATTTCAAATACAGTAACTTATAGGTGTTAGATTTTTATACGGCCATTTTCCATATTATAAAAGCAATTTTAATCACCTGAAAATTCACATCAGGTAACTTTGATAATTTCTACTTTGAATAGGTATAACAAGAAGATTGAAAACGTGCGTTTTGGAGCCCAAAACTTCAAGTGGGACTTAGAAAAAATAAGGTTTCAGGTGGGGGTTATGAGTTAAGGCGGGATCTAAATATCTTAGGTGGGACTTATAGAATGTTCCCATTTAAAAAAACTGCTCTCAGACTTCTTTTAATCTGAGAGAAAACCTACAGTAACACATTCATATTTT
>JAYRBV010025560.1:0-10608 GCA_036023255.1 Mitrocomella polydiademata
GCGCATTTGAGACAATTTTTGCATGGCGACACCATTTGTCCCCTTTCACTTTCAAACCAACAACAAACAAATGTACGCAAATGATAATCTACTTGTGACGGCACAACGTCTTCACTCTTCTGCACACGTACGAGAAAAGCGCACAGAAGTTCCCCTACATTTCCCTTACAGTTTTTTTACCGTTTACCGGTAGCTAAAAAGTCCTGAAATGAACCCTGTAACAGACCTTGATAAAAAACACAAAACTCCTTTTCGGAATGTGTGCATACTTTATTCGGAGAAACTTTCGCGAGGGGGAAAAACTCACGAAATATTTTAGATAAACTTTTGCGAATTGAGGAATGCAAAAAATCGATTTCAAATTTTTCGCGAGATAAACTTTCGCGAAAAAGGCCAAAATTCGCAGAAGTTTCTCTGAATAAAGTATCAGACTATATTCCGCGGTCCGCAATTTGCTTTCGGGAAAAATAGCTCAAGAGCCGTGTCCAAACTTCCTAAAATATAATTTTGTACGGATGTTGATCTAAGTTACGCGCGCGTCTGACCAATGGGTTTTAGTTGGTGTAACTGTACAGAGGTGGAGTGTGTGGGTGCAGGGCTCGAAATAAGGGACGGTCAATGACCGCCTTGTTTTGTGTCTTGACAGCTCGAAAGTTCAACATTGTGATCAACTTGACCGCCCACTTTGTAAAAATTATCATTTTGTTTAAAAAACTTTTTAAAGATTAGCTCAAAGATAGACGGACACCTGGTTTTGATAATCCCCTTTATATTGCATGATATGTGTCTCGTTACTATCAAATAAATACAAGAAAGAAAATGAGTTGGGTTTTTCAGAAAGATTAATTAACAACAAAATTTATTTTTTTTCAGGCTAGTCCGTTTTAAGCCAAACTAGGGACCCCCGCAAAGATGCAGAAAAAATTTGCCTAAAATTTTCACCGCTGGGTAACACCCCAGCCTCCTTCGTTAACCCCATACAAATTATGTCCAAGACATACATGTCCAAAACGGCGGTCTACAGCAGACGGACGCAGACGACAATTGGTTTTGTAAATGGTCATTAGGGAGATAAAAGATGTTACCATGGATACAGTATTTAAAAGGAAACTATATATAGGTCATTGCTACTTGACATAAAGGGTTTCTTTTAACGATCACACAAAAAGAAATAAAACAAACATTAAAATAAACATTATTATAACAAAAAGAACAAATCAAAAGCCCTGTTTATATTAGAACAAAAACCTAACCCATTTTATTAGAACAAAAAGCAAGCCCCATAATTATAATTAGAACAAAAGAACAAAAACCTAACCCATAATTATAATTAGAACAAAAACAAGCTCGTATTATTAGAAAAAATAATTGTTTTAGACCCAGTAAAACATAAAAATCAATTGAATTCACCGTCACTCGTGTAAATGACGGTTAAACGTGTATTATTCGTCGTTCTTCTAGGCCCATTACGAGAGAAAAGACAATTAAGATTGAATGACGGATGACTATGAATGACGGATAAATATCAGTACGAGGATAAAAGACAATCGATTGACCGTCACTACTATGAATGACGGATTAATACGTATGTATCATGCATCGTTTTTCTAAGCCCAGTACGAGGATAAAAGACAATTGATTGACCGTCACTACTATGAATGACGGATAAATACGTATGTATCATGCATCGTTCTTCTAAGCTCGGTACGAGGATAAAAGACAATTGATTGACCGTCACTACTATGAATGACGGATAAATACGTATGTATCATGCATCGTTTTTCTAAGCCCAGTACGAGGATAAAATACAATTGATTGATCGTCACTACTATGAATGACGGATAAATACGTATGTATCATGCATCGTTTTTCTAAGCCCAGTACGAGAATAAAAGACAATTGATTGACCGTCACTACTATGAATGACGGATAAATACGTATGTATCATGCATCGTTTTTCTAAGCCCGGTACGAGGATAAAATACAATTGATTGATCGTCACTACTATGAATGACGGATAAATACGTATGTACCATGCATCGTTTTTCTAAGCCCAGTACGAGAATAAAAGACAATTGATTGATTGATCGTCACTACTATGAATGACGGATAAATACGTATGTATCATGCATCGTTTTTCTAAGCCCGGTACGAGGATAAAAGACAATTGATTGATCGTCACTACTATGAATGACGGATAAATACGTATGTACCATGCATCGTTCTTCTAGGCCCAGACGAGAATAAAAGACAATTGATTGATGGTCGTCACTACTATGAATGACGGATAAATACGTATGGGGGGCATCCAAAAAGTACGTTCGCTCAAATTTGCCGTATTCTGACCCCCCCTCTCTCCCCCTGTTCGCTTCTAAACAATAGAAATGACGTCACATAACAATGGGTGTTCACTTTTACTCTAACCCCCCTCTCTCCCTTTGGACGAACGTACTTTTTGACGAATTTATAGTACTTTTCTTTCTCATCGTGTAAGCACAGAATTAGTTAGTTGGACTTTTATATGTAAAAGTGTATCGATTTGAAACCTTAGATAGATAGATAGATAGAAACATACGCGACGAAACCAATATCTTTCACTACGTGAAATCTAACAATAATAATAAGCACACAACATTCCTTTGTTAAAGTCTTATGTTGCCGTTTCCGTTCTCGTTGTAATTTCTTAAGTTCCCTATGGCTCTCAACATCGGTCGAGAATTTTTAAGGAGCAAGGTATGGTTTACTTACTTCTTTAGATATTTACCATCAACAAGTGCTGTGTTGACTTGAAATTTGAACCAGTGAAAGTTCTTTCTTCGAATGATGACTTTTTTTATTTCTACATAATCTTTAATCTACAAATGAGAGTGATTAATTATTAGATTAAACATAATGTTATAGGAAGATTTGTTTAACTTCTAATACCCAAATTTTAAATACCAGTGCTGCACTTGAGAAAAAAAGAATACCAAAAGTAGATATAAACATGTATAGAAAACTAACATTTTCTAATTATATCGCACCTCAAATTTTATAAATATTAAGTACATCCACTCCTTTCCTTTATTATTTGCTTTTTGTATAAAATGTGTTACATCATTCTAAGTCGTTAAACTGAATATTGGTGATAATTAAGGGTAATAATAAAATTAAATTTTCATGTCATTATAGTAGCAACAATAATTTACAGTAAAAGATGATCTTTTACACCTTTTTAACGTTACTACAATCATGGTCATAAATTATGGCACTATTCCGACATTTTGTCAAAAATTCAAAAACCACAAGTAATTCAAAGTTGGTTTTATTGGGTTTAGCGAGTTATGGAGATTTATCTCAGAGATTTATCAGGAGCCTTGAGCCTTATGATGAATCCTGATGATTTGAGTAACTGTTTTTGTCTCGGCCAGACAAACTTGGCATTCGAATATGAAGTTTGATCAAATTTGCCCATCATATATTGAAGGCAGTTTGAGTTGGTTGCGGTACACGGTACTGTTAAATTTTGCCAATATTTTTTTTGGACTGATTGACTGTTTTATTGCCAATTAATTTACTTGAATAAAACACTATCAGAGTTTTGCACAACCTGTACAGTAGAGTAGAAAGTCCACCATCATTCATAACCGACGTGTGTCCGAACCAGGGCGAACCATCATTAAAAACCTCAGAAACCTTTGCCATCATGCATGTTCAAGAGTTTGAATGTAACATATCTGGAGACACAATCACTAGATCAGTCATGATATTATCATCAAGTTTCTTTACATAATTTATTTTTGAGGTATTTTTAAAAGATGCAAAGATACAAAGAACAACTCCAGCAGAACTCCAGCTTTAAAAGCTTTTTGAGCAGCTTTGAGGAAATTCATAATGGTTACGCTTATAGTCTAATGGCGGATAATCATAACGGCACCGACTGAGAGCGTCGGATAGATACATACACGCCGAAAGCAATATCTTTCACTACAGTGAAATCTAATAAATTTAATGTCAGAAAGCAAGTTCTAGGTACAAACTCACCGATTCGTTACTTTTAAAAAACTTTTTCTAAGTCGCCAAATCTCCTTGTTGAGTATATACGTCTTTTGTTAGCTACCCTCCAATATCATCATATAGCTTAGTTCCTTTCGTACTTTTTTTTATACAGTGTCAACAAATAACAAGTTCTGACACAACGCGAAATTTTACATGATATTTATATTCAAAAAACAACAAGAAGCAAAAACAACTGTGAGTACTAGTGAAATTGTAATTTGATTCCATATTTGGCAATTCTTGAGTTATAAATAAAGGTTTTGAATATCGAAACAAGCATCCTGCCACTACTTGCTCTAAACATGGATATTCTATTATTGCAAAACCCTTTTATTGTGATGGAAACATTTCAGTCAAAACGATAACAATTTATTTATTCGCATATACTGCTCGTTTTCATATATAGTCAAGGTATTTGTCATCTAATTACATGAATTTAGAATAAATAAAAAAAGGAATATAGGAAGGGAGAAAGAGCGTTTTTAGAGAAAAATTTAAACGTGTAGTATCTTCCAAACCACACGCGTCTTATTGATGTCTGTCTAATATGTTACTCTATACAACTCGTACCAATAAATTTTAAACAATGATGGATGATTTCGTATCTTTATACTGTACAGTGTGATTCAGAAAAAGCGCAACCCTAAAAAGAAGTTGGGTATAACATTTGATATAGATATCATATCGTAACGATTTTTGCAGTACTAAAAATATAATTTAAAGGTCTTTCCAAATATATAAAATTATTTAAAAACATTTAACATGGAAAGGAGTTATAACAGATTTAAACAATTTTTTAATGACCAGAGATTTTCAGTATCAATTCTCACCTAAACTACAATAGAAATTAAATCATTAACTTAAAAAATGTTATTGTCTTTTTACACTCCTTCGATGTGATGTCTATCTCTCTTCATGCATAAAAAAAATTCTTCCTCTCATGTCTTAAAATTAACTTATGATTTTGAGGAGGAGAACAATTTTACGCATTCAAAAAAATAGATATCACATCGAAGGAGTGTAAAAAGACAATAATGTCTTTTACATTTCCATAGCTTGTTAGAGTTTTATGACCTAATTTCTATTGTAAATAATTGAGCGAATTCAAAGGCCCAAAAAGCACGGGTTGAATAGGGTTAAGTCCGTCAATTTTTACTCGTGTTTATTTTTATGGTCCCATTACTGTAGAACACTGGCCTTAGTTCTAAAAGGAAACTCTAAAAGGCTCCTAATAGTTTAGAACCAGACCAGATCGAACGAAAGTAATAAACGATTTTTTTCTTTGTTAGAAGATGTCCTTAACTTCCTTCAGAGTTTGACAAAACTGACGGGGGCATCTTTCAGTGGCTTTCCTCAAAAAAATAAAAAAGGAGAAAAAAGATTTTTGAATTGGAAAATTTTGAAATTATTTCAAGCCCACAACTCGGCTACCATTTTGAAAGTGACACACACTGACAGACAGAATAGTGCTTTATTATTAATTATTAATAATTCAATGACGTCATTTATTTATAACGTCAAGCTCCTGAAGAAGAAAAGGTTTTGCAGTTGATTCTATCATATGCTTGAAAGAAAGGTGAACTTATTGCCCGAGAGGTTGCCAGATTCGATTTCAAAGCTAAAAGGTTAAATTCGTGATGTAACATAAAAGACTAAGTCCAGAAAAAACATGAACACAACATTATTTACGAAATCAGCTGTCCAGACTGTGATGACATGTACATAGTCGAAAGTGAAAGAGGAAAGAATTCTACATATAACTTTTAATTTACAACTTTTATTATAAACTAGCTGGTTCCCAGCGTCGCAAGGACGCTGAAGAGACACAATGCACAATGCATAAAACCTGCTGTTTATGAAGCACGCCCTTCGGGCAAAAAAAAACAAAAAAAAAATATTTCACACAAAAAAAACTAAAACATTTTTTGAGAGAAAAAAGTTTGCAAAAAAAAAATTTTTTACATGAATTGGGGGAATGAAAAAAAAAAATTTGGACTAAAAAAATTTAGGCCCAAAAAAATTTCGCAAAAAAAAAATTTTTTCACCAAAAAAAAATTTCGAAATTTTTTTTTCTTTCTAAGTTTGAGATTATTTCGCCCACAGCTCGGGCTACCATTTCGAAATGCGTAGATAGATAGATAGATACAGAATACGGCTATTATTATATAGATGTCATCATCGAAAAGAATACCGGATATGAACTGGTTTTTCTTAAAAGATAGGTGTTACTTACATTGTAAATAAATAGACTATTTTAACAGCGTCTTTCTTAGAATCTGCATTATACTAGAGTACCCACAAAAAACCTCTCTGTTTAAACACGATCGCTTTTTTTAAAATGTGTAGTAAAACGTTGTATTTAAGATACACCTAAAATAAAGTCCTTAGAATTTAAAATAGAGAATATCAGAAAGAGCTTTCTTTACCCTTGAGATAAACTCTAATTCGTGTACTTTCTCCTTTTAGGTATTATTTCTTTTAATGCACTTTATTGATAACTGAACTAAAACAACCCTAAAAAAGCGAGTACTTTATTATTAGGGGCTTTAAGCAATTACAACGGCAACTGCAACGGAGACGCAAAATTTGAACAAAAGAAATGTTGGTAACTTATCCCAGTGTGATTTAGGTAATTAACATAGCGTTTAGCCATGGCACTCACAGTGGAGTAATGCAGTTCAGAGAATCAAGTCGAAGGTGTGAAGTTTAAAGACGACTGGAAATTACTTCATGGAGGGTGTCTTGTAGCAGCATCGTCGAAAGTGCTTTGAAACTATCTTCTTTTCTGTCAATTAAAATTGTTCAATATTATAATTTTTGGTCTCATTTTAGGGAATACGTACGTATGGTATGTTTTTTCCAAAAAGTATAATTTTTTTTTTGCTATCTCCGAATTTTTAACTGACGTCCCCGTCGCCATTGTCGTCGCGCATGCTTAAAGTCCTCTAGTTTCGTTATCATAACGTATTATATATTTGAGCTTTTAGCTTCATTAGTTTTTGGAGAATTGTCCTGAGAAGAAAACTGTGACCTCGTCAATTCAACTTATTAACATAATAAACATATGCACTAAAAAGAACAAACATTGGAGCATTACATTTGATTTTTTGATTAATGCTCTTTTCAAAAAGATATAATAATTTTTGCGTAAAATGATCATTTTCAACATAGGAAAAGTTTCTTTTTAATTCACAAAATTTGAACGTAAATAAGAGAAAATAAATTGTTTGCAACGCATGACTAAATAGTTAAGTAAAATGATAATGTCTAATTTGAGAAAAACATCTACTTGTTCCAGAAACTGTGTAAACAAATATGAATGGAACTGGTATATTTTGGTTAATATTTTACTTTCTAGAATACTTTGAGTCCCAAAAAATATTGCATTTTAAGAGCATGAAAAACTTATTAAGGTTTCTATCAAACTAAAAAAACTTCATCTTTTTTTCTCTTTACACTCCCCTTAAAAAACTACTAATAATTTCCAATGGCCATAAGAGCGGATGTAGTAGAAATGTCTGAATTATTCGATATATATTGAGCTTTCAAAATTTATAATTTTATTCTGCTGATATGTCACTTTGATTATTATATATACACACTTTACGTGTTTTGTGGGAGTGACCCAGTTGTTGGATCAAGTCAAAATCAAAACTTGCAACATGATATTGAAAAAATTTCAACAAGCTGCAGACTGTATTTTAAGCAATAAAGGTCAAGACAAAAAAGATATTCCAAGCAGACTATTGAAAATGTATGTTTGAGTAGTCTCAGGCAATGCTCAAAGAAGGCTCTAAGAAAAAACCCTAAAATAACCTAATAAATAATGAAAGACATTATTGAGGGTCTCTATAAAATAAATAAAATAAATGCAGTCAGCGAAATGCAAAAATAAAGACCGGTTCCAAATCGCCTCTTTAATTGGCGCTAAAGTTTTAACTAAAAGTCACTCGTCATTAAAAAATTGTTTAAATCTGTTATAACTCCTTCAAAATTTAAAGATTTTAAAACATTTTTATATATTTGGAAAGACCTTTAAATTCCCTTTTTAGTACTGCAAAAATCGTTACGATATGATATGTATATAAAAAGTTATACCATTTCTTTTTAGGCTTGCGCTTTTTCTGAATCATACTGTACAGACAACTGCGATCTCCACCGTACGCTAACTAGCTCCACCGTTGTTGATATGTTTTTGCCGAGGTGCATTTGTCAGTAAAGTACTTTATTTTCTCAGAAATGAATGCCAGCATATTGGTTAGGAATACTGTATAATTAATTAACAATGGAAATAGGAGAGATGAACAGACGCGGGAAAAAAACTATACTATAGGTGTATTAACTAGGAAGGTGTATGTGCGGAGGGAAAAAAACTTTCCGTACTACGTATATAGTCTGGGTAAAGAAGAATGTAAAACATTAGTCAAGGCTTTGTGTTGTGGACCTGTCATTGCGACGAAATGTCATATTTTGACAAACATCCTTCATTTGATACGTATGGTCTTGCTAGTTTTAACTAAATTTTAAAACACTGAAAAAATATTAATGAGTTTTAATAACTATTCTTTTGAAACACCATACTTATAAAACAGCATTTTTTGTGAACCAGACTTAGCTTATCATGTCTTTAGTCTAGCATTTTTTCGTTGTTGTGAATTTCTACTCAAAAGCGACGCGTTGTAATCTTTTATTTTTACACACTTTTCATTAATACTCTAAGTACACTATTTAGTTTAATCATGCTGTTGTTCTTCAACTCCAAGAGTAAGACAAATAAATACTGAAATTGGTATGGTCAACACTTAATCTGATGTCGGGAATTGTAATAGTTGAATTTTTAGGTAACTTCAATACGCATAAGGTCAAGTTTTCTCGGGTTTAAAAATGGTGGCCTTCAAATTATTTTGAAAATTTTGCATGAAATTCTAAGTATAAAGATGAGGCTTGTCATTCCTGAAATCAAAGACATTTGTTTTATACTGATAACAACAAAATACACATGTTCTTTTTTGAGTTATTGAAATAAGGTTTCTTGTTCTTTTTTGAGTTACTGAAAATAAAGAGAGTTTATGAAGATTATTTCCTGAATCTAAAAGCCTTCAACAAACTTCTCAATAAACACCTGTGAAGACCCGCCTAAAATGAAAGTGTAACCATTAGAAATCGATCAAGAATAATGTCAAGAAACTGCAATAATTTACATGACTAATAATGTTTTGCATGAAAAGTTAACATAAAATTAATTTTCTTGCCTAAAAAGCATTGCGTTTCAGACTTGCATCACATTTCAGAGAAATCGTAGATGTGCTGCTGTAGACTTCAATATTAGTCTGCCATGGTGTGTGTTATCTCAAATTATCTGATACCATTCCTCCTTAGCATGAATACTTTGATTAAATCGTTCTCCACACTTAGGTCACAATTACATTATCAGAGAAATAATGTGCAATTCACAACTTTGTTATAGTGATGCCTTTGCTTTCAAATTTCTGGGGTGTTTGCTCTTAATTTTCAAAACATTACCTGTAATAATATTATTAAAATTTGTAAAATGTTTGGATTATTGGCAATTAATGTAGAGTTACTCATATCAGATTCGCAATAATGTCCGGTTTTTCTTACTTACCCGGTATAGATAAACTTCAAAGCCTCCTCCTTGAAGAAGAACAATTCCTATTATTTTTGTCTTCAGCACTCCATCGTTGAGTGATTTTTCGGTTACAGATAAAAACATTTAAAACCTTGCAGCGCCAGCTTTGATGGACATACCCAGGCTATGATGGACCAGACACAAAATGTTTCATATTAAATTATTTTTCTCCTCTAGCGCTTTTCGAGAAGGCAAAAACAAAACTTAAGAAAAAGGAGTTTTAAGTTTGTGCATGTGTTTTCACAATAATTGAATAAATCGCTTTGATCGCTTTTAATCGAAAATTTGCAAAGTAAACAAAACATGAAATGGAAAAAGAAAATTTCATTTGCTAATCTTGTGTAAAAAAGAAAAACATACTGGATTCGAATGACCGCCCAGCGGGCGCTAAAACTAAAGATTCGATTTTTCTAGGCACGCAAAGCACTTTAACGAGTAGCAGCCAAAAAGTATAATGGTGGTCATCAAAGAAAAATACTAAAAATCCAATTTGTTATCGTATGTTTATTCTGTGAAAAATGTTATATGTGTGTGGTTATTTTTCTTAAATACAATACGCTTGAAAACGTGAAGACTAATAAATATAGTATCAAAGTTGATTTTCTCCTCTGTAAATTATTAATTTTTCACTTTATTAACATTCATCATTATTTATAGTGCTTGTGTACGTGTGTTTAAAAATATGCTCATGTATGGTTTTTATATCAGCGTGAAACAGTGAACTAATAGATGGCTGATATCTTGGCGACGTGTGTTAAAATAGCGGCTTGTTTTTGGCTGTCGATGTTCCAAACCATTAAAAAGTAATAACGGAGGAGTGTTTTCTTTTAATACGGCACGCAGTGCTTGGTGCGGTATCATTTAAAAACACTTCTCTGTAGTTGATTTACGGCCTTGTATCAAGGTCCATCTATAATACT
>JAYRBV010025571.1:2349-21021 GCA_036023255.1 Mitrocomella polydiademata
CGTTGCTCGAAGTTTTGAATAAGAGAAGAAACATTTGGAAGTGGCCGACGTTCCTCTTCTTCTTCGTCCTCTTCTTCTTCGTCCTCTTCTTCAAAAGCTTCTTCGTTGATGCTATCTTGTCGGCTGCAACAACGCCTAGATGAATGCCGTGAATGATCAAGCAAAGGAGGAGAGTGGGTGCGCTGATATGATTGGTGTTTTGTTGTTTCTAGTTCCCTTTGCAAACTTTTCACAAGGCTGACCAACTCTTCTTTCTAAGAATGAAGAAAACACGGAAGATGAAATAAAGGTAAATTGATATTTGACAAAAACGCACATATTTGAAAATTGGAAGACAGAATTCTGAGCAAAAACAAGTGAAACTTTAATTAGGTTTCCTGGTAAGGACTCTAACCACAACGTGTAGCCCGTTTAATGTTTTTTTCCCTTACTTCCTGTTAGCTGACGTAGACAATGCTACATACTTAGACTAGGGGAAACAAGGTTCTTAATCACTTGTGGCTTGTGGTTTTCTTCAAGGCGAAGGCGTATTCGGACGGACAAGGAAACACAAAAACAAAACAATGTTCAATTTCGTCAACATACCGATTTAGAGGTCAAATCAACGCCATCCAATGAATCAAGATTTAGAAGTTCACTTCTGAAGCGATCATTAATCGCTAAATTGTCTATAGGTGTTACAGTCGAAACTTTGGTGGAGGCTGGGGCCGAGGATGGTAGTCGCGATCCTTTATCGTCGTACGTAGCGCGATCGGCCAACAGTTTCAAATCGTTCTTGTTAAGTGTTTGTTTTTTATTTTCTGCACTCTCCTCCGCATTGAATGAGGAAGTAACGTGGATCTGCGTCGTGTCTTTGATTTGTCCGGTCTTGACGTGACAAATTGTCGTGTTATAATCAACAGACTTGAAGTCTCCCTCAGGACGACCTTGGAATACATCTTCGTCGCTGTTATAATCGCTAGTGTCGTCTTTAGCGCCCACCTGGACCACAGATCCTTTCCTCTCCATCTCTTGTTTGGTGTCGCACGAGTTTGTACGTTTTACGGCTTGCACTTGTCGTGAATACGACGGCGTGTGTCGGTTTTCCTTTCGATCGACGTGCGTCATGTCGTTATTTCTGCTGTTGTGATTATCATCATCATCGTCGTCGTCGTCGTCACTGCTAACGCTACCATTATTATTGCTATCGCGATGACGTAATGTATCTCTCTTAACATTGTTATTGTTGTCGTCATTGTTTTCGTTTTTTTTGTTTTTCGTTGTGGCGACGTTGTGTTCCCGCCTAAGAGGAAAACGGAGCAGAATTCACGTAAGAGAAATTTGGAGAGTTGCTTTGTTTCAGTTTCATTAGAATACCGTGTATGTGACCAGAGGAAACAATAAGAGCAGTTACGGCCAAAAGGATATCGAAAACTTCTGTATCTTTCAGTTTTGTAAGAGAACTGTATATAAAAATAAGAATTTTTTTAACTTACCTTGAAAGGGGTGGTGAATTATGGATCAAAGCTTCAAGTACTAAAAAGATAAAAAGCATTTTTCAAATAACATGTTCAGAAGAAAACAAAACAAAAACAAAAATTAATTTTCACCATGCACACACATATTTACACTTACCGTCACTGTGAAAGTTAAGGGCCTGGAACCGATATTGTACACGGTTGATTTCATCCCACCGGACAGCATTTGGTGTAGCGCGAATCATAACGCTCGTTGCTTTACCATTCCTTAAGTATTCGAATCGTTTCAATGGATCCTGAAGAAAAAGAAGGAGACATTTGGTAAAAATACAGTTGGATGATGCAAAACAAAAGTGAAGAGAACATTTTCTGTTTGACTTTATACCGAAATACCTTTAAAAAAAACTCCCCATACCGCTGTGTCGTTAAATATAAAGTCCTACACAACAGACTACTTGATGTTGGAATATTTTGCTTGAATATTTCCTTTCTCTATTTCTTACTAAACTGTTTGCTTTTCACATTACACGGTATAAGTTTGACGCTGTGAGATTGGGCAACGTAATATTTGATTAGAAAGATAAAGCACACAAGGAAGAATTTACACGTGCGATAAAAACAAAGGCGAACAACCGAAATCCCCTGCTAGGTACAAGATGAAAAACACTAAGATAACAAAAAGTGACGTCACGAATTGAAATGGAGGTTCGCTCCAGGTCATTTATTTATAAGAAACTACAAATATTATATGAATTTGATGCAAAATCCATAAAAAGTTATCTACGAAGAACAAATATTTTCAAATATTTACCAAAAAAATCCGTTTTATCATCTTCATATCTTAATTCACATTTATAATTCACAATTATGCTTTAAAACTCAACTGAATATTAAATGAAAGTGAAAAAACAAAACACTAAAGAAACCCTAGTCACATGGCACTCTGAAACCCTAGTCACATGGCACTCAGAAACCCTAGCCACATGGCACTCTGAAACCCTAGTCACATGGCACTCTGAAACTTTCTTACTTTTCAAAGTTCTTGTAAAAGTTTCTTGATGTTAATCTAAGTTGCTTTATCTCCCACTAATGGTAAGCTTATTATGAGAAATTTTATCTTCCGTTTTTATCTTATACTTTTATTTAAAAAAGGCTACAAAATCGGTACAATACAATGACGTCATTCAGGCCAAAGAAGACTAAATCGAATTAACGTCTTGGATTCTGTGAATCCCTCTTAGAATTCAATAAATATGATGAAATATGTTAAGAATTTTCCAAGTTTTACGATCGCTTGTGGTCGGCGAAGGGAAAAAACCTTGCTATATTGCAGACCTTAGCTAAATATATATTGATCTCTATATCAACAACGCTAATTCTGGCTGTTTCTTTATATAAAGATTATTCAAAAAAGAAATATTATTATTAATATCGTTCTCTTTGATCAATACATTCATTTCTAATTCACAAGTAGAATGGATAGTTTAATCATCGCTGCAAAGTTACCATGTCTTCTTTGACGTCATCAGAGCTGGTTGTCACGGGAATTACAAAAGGATTGTGGAAATTAAGGCTAAAGTGAGAGTTGGTTATCACAAGCATGTTGGGAATGCTAAATTATGCTTACGCGGCATATCTAGTCGGGTAACAGGCTATATTTAGTAATAATTCGCACGTCATTTTCCCTTCTTTTTCACAGCAAGTACTAAGGGTTCCCTAGCAAGCAGAAATTTCGTTAACGTCATTTGTGTTAAAGATGGTGTAATAGCTGCTTGGATTGTGAAATATTTCACATAGATGAGACATTTCGAAATCCAGAATACAAAAATAACTATAAATATTGAATGCAAAATGGCAGTGGTATGGGTATCATGCAACGCGGTTAAGTTATAAAAAGAAGACCTGCTATAGCTAGTCCAAAGGGCTGACGTCATCACCCAAAAATACATTTTTGCTTTACATGCCTTGCTCCAAAGAATAACCATTTAATAAGTACAAACATTTTGAATTTCCGGGCACTCACTAATCCTGTGGCAAAACAACATGTCATCAGACATGTACCGTTCTATGAATGTTGTTCTAACGTTGGATTGATATACTACATAGTTTAATTTCATAACACAATACAACGATAAGAAAAAGTAATTTCTTGAAGTTTGAATTCAAAATGGTGTGTTGAAAAGCACAGTAAAACAACAACAGCATTCTAATAAACCAGCCTTAGAGGAAGACTAAATACAAGAGTTTGTGGAAAATTTGGAATTCAAAGTTTTTCCGGATTTTAAGCGAAAGAAAAGCCAGAACACGTGGCATGACTACCGCACAAATACCTTTCTATGTTCGTAAGATGAATTGCCACAAAAAAAGTCAAGCAACTAGTCAAGCAACTAGAAAGAGTTATATTACCATTTTGTCGCGTGACGACCTTAGGGGTCACGACCCTGCTCATTAGGTCCCTAACGATTTAGATTTATTACCCAAAATTGGCACTCTAACTAATAACAAACATTCGTCGAAAAAATAGAAAGGTTTTTTTCTCAAGACTTTTTGGTTGTCCTCTCCTCTAAAAAGGTTCTACTGGAAGAGATGAACACGCATTGAAAATGTTATAGTCACCTAGTGTTTTAGTTTAGGATCAAGGTTAGAAAAAATGTTGCCTCGATTCACCAGGACTTGCGTTACAACGTAAAAGCTAACAAAACAAATCATAACATACCATATGAACTTTATGAACCATCAAGTTAAACAAATGTAACCAAAGCGGAAATTAATTTTTAATTTTTTTATTTCTTCGTCGTCTTTGATAAAGAAATTGATATAATGACAAATGGTACAATATCATAACTTTCTTAAATAACAAATATAAAAACCCTTTTCGCATTGTTCATACATTTGACATGACAGTTAAGATGACATCACGGGTCAATGACGCGTGCTGTTTCCCTATTAAGTAACAGTATGCAAAAGTTGGTGTATTAGTAGGCGAGAGTCAACCAACATGTAACGCAATACACACCACCATAAATGAAATATTCATAAACATTATCATCATCTACGCTATCTTTATCCACATGATGGAAATTCCACCAACGCGCTCATAATTAGGTCGCCATCATCATTATCCTTTATTATCATAACCAAATTTCTGGTTGATGTAAAACAATAACTTTTAATCATTCATCTTATTTATCAGTTTTCGTATGCTTATTAAGAGATAACATTTGTCACGAGTAAAAACTCTTTTCTTTCGATATGTCTGCTGGCAGTTTCATTTGCATTTTCCAGCATTTTCCAATGCCAAGGTCAGAAAACGGAAGAATATTTCATGGAACGTTTTCAAACACGTGATCAATAACAATCAATAACACGTGGAGAATGTTAAAAAAACAAAAACAAATAGAAAACGCTGCAGCAAGTGCATTTATAGCGGAGGTAAGTAACACAAAGTGTTCTTTTATTGTGTTTGTGTCACAACAGGCGTCCGTCCAAGTTTATTGCGAACGGAAACTGAAAGAGAAATGTGGTGATTATAGTATGTCGTTGTCGTAGAAAAGAATATCACCAAATATAGATGAAATGAGTAAGAGCGGGAGAAACGTTACTTAACCAATTAATCACCGCTCGCTGCCACTTTTTTCTTTATACCGTATAAAGGTCAATGATTGTGTGTTAATTACAAAACAACCCTTTAAAAGTGAAGTCTTAAATCCTGTTTTATCTTATTCCCGTTTTAATATGCGGCATTATAGTAAATAGTCTAATTCACAGACCAATACAAATAAACGGTTAAGACGTATGCAAATCAGACGGTCAAAAACCCAAACTATTGTCACGAATCAATTTTTTGGCTTTTGCGACCCCAACATCTGACATTTTGTACCATGAGATTATTCCTTTTATCACTTATATTGCGATATTTTTAACGAGCAAAAGCAATCATTAAAAACTGTCGAGCTAATGAGCTTTCGAAAGGGCGAAAGAGAGAACACGCGAAATAAAAAGCAAACAAATCGTGAACGATTGCCAAGGAACGATGATGTACACATGCGTTGTTGTGAGCATATGACGTTGGTTGATGTTTGTTTAGTTGAGATACATCACTCACTCAGGTCATGTACATTTTCCCCATCCACTCGAGATGTCCTAATAACGCTTTACGAGTGTTCAGATTATGGCATACAAGGTTGGCACTTTAAGTGAAAGCATGAGTTATCGAGAATGCAATTTTCGAAGTATTTTTGTAAGAACAAGTTGGTATAGACCTCAATGATTTTGAAGTGTCAACCCGTTAGATTTGATAACAGTAAACAGATTGCTAAAAGTCATCCGATTAGTAAATCATAAATTATCTTATTGACCCTCGCCGAGAGACGTAAGTATAGGACAAAAGCGAGAAAACGAAAGCCAGCGTAAAAGATGACGTAGAAACAACACAAGGGAAACAAACGATTCAGTCATAACCTGACAACCCGACCCGAGATACATCGCACGATCAATTACACAACGAACTCTTTGTCTCTTCAAATAATATCCCGTTTATTCAACCATTTTTTTCTCTTAGGTGTTGGCTTTGTGACGTAAACCAAAACAAGTAATCAGTTGGGTTTTCGTACAGCCAAGTTTCTTACGTTATCTTCCATCAATCTACCCTCCACTAAAACAAACAACCGATCATTCAAGCCAGTAAACTTGGAGGTAGAAATACCACCACATAATCCAAACCTTTGAACGCAGTTTCGACACCTACCTTTGCGCTTTCGCTGTAAGTTCGTTTGATGGTGCGAACGACTTCCGAAGGGATCTCCGTCTGACCACCAACACTGGCGTAACGATATGCTCTGCCGTAAAATCCATCTGACGTGTATAAGGGGTCTTCTTCAATTAACATACCTTCCTTACACACACACATTTACGGTTCTGTGGTAGTAACGACAGCCAAGGGGTTTGTGCTCTGATCTGTTCGCCTTCGAATGTATATCTCCAGGTAGAAATTTACAGAGAACATAAGTTATGAACGACAATGTAAATGACTACTAATGTAATATCCAGCAAATAGTTCAATCGAGGTTGTAGACTCACACAAGTGAGTTGGTCAAAATTTTGGTTTGTTTCTCTTTTACTGCCACACTGAGCAGGAGTCAATGAGTTAATAAAAAATATCTTTCACTTATACAAGAGTTAAGTAGAGTCAAAGTCTCCTTTTTTTTTTCTTTCTTTGTTATTTTAATTATTTTTTCTTTTCAATCAAATTCTCGAATGACGCCAACTCGAGTGAAGAATCTTCAATTGGTTGAATATTGAAACAAATCCCCTGGTAACCAAATAATGAAAACGATCTCCTTCTTCGATTCAAGATAATAAATGAGAAAGACGAACAATGTATAGTGAAGCGGTTAATCTCCCAATATTTATTCATGTGTCTTCTAATTCTTTGAGAGTTCTCTGCATATATAAGTATTATTTCGTTCAACCGTATATATATATATACTTTTTCCAGGATATTTTCTGTGGTTTTCTTCTAGCGAGTTTTCTAGTAGTTCTCGCCTCACCAACAGTTCACTCAACAATAAAACAAGCGACGAGCCAATTACGCTATATTTTTTTTCTCTTTTCAGATGTACAACAATGGAGTATTCGAGGAGAGAGGAAGCGTAAGCTATGACTTTTGACGTCATACCGATTATAGGTTGAACGGAGAAGTAATAAGCATAGTGGATGTTTGTTGTCGGCATAAATCAACCCTGCTTCACAAATAACGCACATAATTGAAAATTAATAGAAGACAAAATGAAATCAAAGAATTTCTCCCTAAAAGAAATAAAAAGCAACAACAAAAGACAACAAATAAAAAAAATTAAAAGAAAATCAAATAAATTTTATTTCTTCACAAAAAGTTTTTATTCCCTCCATATGTTAGCTTCGGTAGATAGAAGGAGGGTAAAGGAAGGAAGGGGGAGTCCGTTTCCAGTCGACACCAGGTAATTTGTAGCAAGTGTTGCTCTCACCCTTGGATGTTTTGAAAGAAGGTTAACAGTATACTGTTCCTCTTATAAAAGCATACACAGTAGGAATGTCGTGTTTGCCGTAACTTTGATGACGAAAGTGCCAATGAGAAAACAAAAAGGGCAGCTTGCACCCACTGGGCCAACACATTTGACATTTTCTCCTTTCTTTTAACGGTAAGGAAAAGTAGGGGCAATGTGGGGCGATGACGAAGCTCTGTGTTCTTTCAACAACAACAAAAAAAAGCCTCGTGTCCCTCCGATCTAGCCACCCAATGACGCATGAAGTTACATTTTTGTTTTGTCTTGGGTGATTCAATAGAAACACCGTGTCTTCTGTGACAAGCAGTGCTTTGGAGAGAGGGGGAAAGCAAAAAAGAAAAGAATTGAAAATAAAAAGGAAAGCGGACAGCGAACAGTGTGTATGAGGTTTTGGGTACAGTTGAGAAAATACAATGACGTCATCAAAATGGCGAAATTAAAGAAGGCTCGATTGATCAAAAATTGCAAGCTTCCGACTGTATGCGACTGACTGTAAGGCGATCAAAATGAAATCCACTTATCATTATGATAGTCTGAGACACGTTTGATTAAAATACATAGCAGCTTTCTCCCAGGACTGTTGCGAAATGTAACAAAAATTCATCAAATTTTCTTTATTAAAACGGACAACACAGTAGATTTGTAGCGGATATCTGATTAAGTAAGACTTCGCAATATAATGAAAAGAGGGGATAACTGGGTGAGTCTTATCATGTTTTTCTGTTCAAAAGAAGGAAACCTCGACAGATTCATTCTCTGTGACCCAGCAGTCTTTTATTCCCATCTTTTTCCCGCGCCTAATCTCTTGTTTTTCTAAGAGGGGGAAAATGATGTTCAGGCTGGCAAGAACGACCAAACCTCTGAATTATTTACGTAATTTTTCTATCGGGAAACTAAGGAGGAATTAAGAAAATCGTAATTGGTTCGAAATTCATTCAGCGCAGCAAGCAAGCATACTTATGGAGTATTCAACTACTTTGCTGGACCATGGTAGTACTTCCTTGGTTAGACAAAAAATAAAATTGTCCCCTCAAAATTCGTTTTGCCATTCTTGTCCATAATTTACCTATTTTTGCACAAAAAACTGGACATAAGGATAAGATAGTCATTTACCTATAAAGAACATACTATTAAAACACAATGTTTAAACTCAAAGTCAACCATATAAACAAAATAATGGACAGCCCCAAAAAGGGTAACAAACAGCCTCGATGTACCATAGATGGCATAGATGACATGAAATTTATAGGAAAAGATGGGAATTGTTAAGATAGAAATACTCCGGCTGAATTCTATTCACCCTCAAAGTTACATAATTTAGATGAATGTTTTTGAACATTTTTACTAAGGTTTTAAGCTTCTTTTATTAAAATCGCAATTTTTTTTCCCGAAAAAGAAATCAAAAATCGTACGAAACCTTTTTTAACCTGTTTGCTTGAAACCAACAAAGAGAACCGCTGACATGTAAAGCGAAATGAATAATTCATGATAGAACCATTCAACTGTGACGATATAAGCATAATTTATTCCATTCGGTTGCTCTTTGCTTACATCATTTTCGAACCTCGGTGACGTCAAGTCTTAGCGTGCATTAGCATGCTGTTGGTTTATGCGATATTATAGATATCAAATACATATCTATATTGACGCGCGTGCAAGGTCTAATAATAAACGCTGCGGGTTTATTGAGGTGCAGCTTTATGGTAAACACTGGGGGAATATTTTTCACAAAATGCAAAACCAAAGGATATACAAATACGCAAATACAATTGATGTAAAATATACCTTTTAACCTGGGAAATTTACCTTTTAACCTGGGAAATGTACCTTTTAGCTAGGGAAATGTACCTTTCAGCCTGTAAAATGTACCTTTAACTAGGGAAATCGTTAAAACGAGAAAGGGAAATATATAGACTATAAGCAAATCACCTTATCCATGTTGGTTGCAAGAGCGAGTAATCAAAGCGGAAGGAAGGATGCGTTGAAATCACACAAAATACACAGAACAAATAATTCTCTCTTCTCTGTATACGCAACGATGCCAACGAAAACCGTGCTAACAATTCACTGTTCTGCGTGCCAACATCTCTTTTTTTACATAACAAAGCTCATTCTATAACAATATATGTGTTCGCATCAGTAATATGACAACAGTTACACAGCTATTATTACTTGCATAATCGAATTGACCATCTCCCATTATAAAACCTACTCTCTCCTCAATGCATTGTTCCGTGAAAAACAAGAATTATCAACCGACCGCTAACTCTATAATTAATTGTATAAAACAAAAAACACATTAATGCCGAACCCTAATCATTCTTGAAAACTCATCAAATTATTGAAACGAAACTGTAATTGTCAAGTAAAGCTAGTTTGGCAAGCGTATCGATTTTCCTTGATTTTTTTTTTGCATCATGATCGCATTCGTTTTCATTCTAAAACTTCCCTTTTCAAGGAAGAAGAAAGTCTTTCCGTATCAGTGTAAAACGGACGCAATGTGTATATATTCAACGCCAAAAAAAGAAAATTTCTGCTCTCAAAATTTCAACTTGCCAACTTTGCTTGACAATAACAGACGTTGTGCGAATTGATGTGCGAAGATAAAATGCTTACTGCGATACTACAAAGAAATAATCCCTTTCAACTTGATGTATCCAAAAGAAGATGAGAAGCCTTTGCACGTCTTGCTTCTGTGAATCAAACATACAGTATTAAACAGCACTTGTCAGAACATTGCATTCATAAATAACAACCGACAGCGTTTACTGTGCATGTTAAAGAGGTATTGAAGAATTTATGAATTCATATTCATCTAAAAGAAAACGTTACGCCAGTGTATTTTTTATCTTTGAATATTCGAGTAAGGTACTCATGCATATGTTATCGAAGGCTCTCTCCACACCGAGAGGGCAAAGTTAAAAGCTAGTTCACACGGCTAGGGTGTTATCTTAGCAAATTCCATCTCTTAGCAAGTTTCACGCCTTAAGTAAGTATCAAATACTGTTCACGACATTATCTTATAGCAAGAACAAGCATTTTATAGAATTTGAACAAAAGGACATTATTGGTAACAAACATTTTATAGAATTTGAACAAAAGGACATTATTGGTAACAAACTTATAAACATTGCTACGTTAAACTTCTAGAATAGAATTTAAAATGCAATTTTGGTTACCTTGACAATCCACCCATCTAACCGAATTGAATGTCGAACACTATGTGGAAGGTTGGTTGCATATCATTACATCCTAACCAAGAATGACTAACCTATCTGTCAGTCAGTTTCAACCATCAGGAGGAGTGTGTTTCTACCAAATCTACCATCAGAATGAAGGTTATTTCAACAGCAAACACACTCCATCCTTGGTGATTACTTAACGCAAATTTTAACCTACTGAGAAGGTATACAAAAAGATTTGCAATAGACATTGTTTCAAGAGAAGAATAGTTAACACATGGGCAATTCTTCAAAAAGCCCCTGTGGAGGGGTGTTTCTCTATTGAAACGGCAAACAATATTGGCTGCTAATACGTAGAAATACACTCCTCCGCAGGCATTTTATGGAGATTTTACCTCCTACTGTTTGATGGCTGAACGATGAGCGGCGGTGTTTCACTTTTCTTTTTCAAAATTCTGTTTCTCTTTTTATATACCCCTTTTTCTAAAACCCCTTTTGGCAACAGAAAACAAAGCGATAAAATAAGTTTAAACTCTCTTTGCTAAACACCTGCTCCGCTTGGATCCCTCTTCTTTTAATTTTGTTATACTAATTAAATTAATACAAGCGGTTTATTCGTCAGAAGGGAAATATCTACTGGAAAACCTTTATCTTAGGAATCACAGTTACAGTGACAGACTGCTTGTTTGAAATTGTCACTTCGTAAAACTGTGGCCTCTCTCTATTCTCATATAAGTCTTCCAAGAAGTGTAGTTGCAACCGACATTTCTGAAACCAGTTCAAAGTAAACAGATTAAGCGTTTTAAAAGCAGTGATTTCACCACATATTGTGTTCGAGCAACCCCGAGGAACAAGTGTGAGGCTCACAAAAATCGCTTATCTCATATATAAAATTTAGACACATAACATCCACTATCAAATTTCTGTTCACATGAAACATACCTTCGTCAAAATTTGTGTGATTGTGTCATTTTGTATGTTAGCTTGCGTTGTGTCCCATACCATCGTCCAAAATAATTCACTGTCCAACCTTTATGATTTCTTATTCCTGTCAAAGTCTCTCTCTCTCGCATCTGTCTATATGTTTTCCGTTCTCATAATGAAACAATATCAAACTTGCCTATGCACAACTTTTTTAATATTCAACAAAGGATTGAGGTCATTGAAGTGGCCACTTCATCAAGTCGCATGGTGCAATGGTTAAAGAAAAAATATAGACAATACCCGATTTCCTTTCGTTAAAATTCAGATGGTTATATAGATTAAACTTCAGATTTGTTAGCCTCCCTGGTAAATAGCAAAACATGAAAAACGGAAAATATAAATTTCTCCAATATCCCTGGGTGAACGTAAAGTAAAGAGTCTTTAAAGTTTTTTTGCGTGTCATAAATCATATGGCATTGCAAAACATTCTTTTGTTGTTGCAAAGAAAAACAATAAACAAAGATGACAGCAAAAATGATAACACAAACAATGACAACGCGTGACATCCCTTTTTAATCTGCCTCGTTACCATGCGACCAAACTAGAAACCAATAATAATAAGGCTGGCCTTTTTTTTTGGCTTGACAATTAAAAAAGAAAGAAGGAAGAAAAATAACAAAGTTCAAAAACATAACGGAATTTTTTTGTTTGTGGTTTTTTGGTTCTCACCAAATATTACCCGCCTGTCCGAAGCAATTCTGTCAGCGCATGTCATGCTGTCAGCTTTTTGTCAGATGACGAATAATGCAAAACAATGGAATTTTCCCAGGAAATTCTTTATGTTTGTGACAAGGAAAAGAGGATCACTATACTTTTCAATTTTTCTTTTGAAATCAGACGAATGATGACGTCATCACGAATTAAACAAACATTCAAGAACAAAGAAACAGACAGATTAGCAACATTTCAATAGGATGACTAAAGCAATGGAACCTTATTAGACATAATAATGCATTGCTGCAGAAGAAAAAAATTCTTGCCTTTTTACTCAGCTCAATATCTTCCTCAAAATTGCAACTCTTTCTATTTTGGCTTTTTTTCAGACTCAACACATCGGGCGGGTTGTCATCAAAATGTTGACTACGTCGATTGATATAAGTGACGGGATTTTTCCGCCGTCGGTTGCGTGGCGTCCTTTTCTCAGAGTTCGGACTGTCGGCTAGCGACTTTTTCTTACGTCTCAACACAACTTGGTCAGTAGAAATTTTCGCTACCTCGTCATCCTTGTTCTTTTCCTCAGAGATGGCGAGATCTTCATCCTTGTTCTCGTTTTCACCATTATTTGGTGGACAACTTATAACCGTCGACGAGGCTTCGGCGTCACCATTAGTTGTCATAGCGATATCGGCAATTTTGTTTTCCTCGATCTTCGATCCTCTCGTTGTTGCGTTACCACCAGGAAACATGGACACATTACAACTGTATGTTCTTTGGGGTTTACCATTGCCTCCCTGTATCTCTTCTTTCGGTTTGAGCGTTGACGAGTCGGACTTGTGGGAGTCCCCACCACCACCTCCTCCTCCTCCCGATCGTAATTTATTCCTTAAACTAGCCGCTCGTGAGAATCTGAAAAATGGCATGATGCGAGAGTAGCAAGCACACCACAAACAAGACACAATATTTTCCCTCGGAAATTATAAATATCCGTTAATAACAAAGATTTCTACTAAAAACCTTACAACAACAACACGATTTCGTCGCACAGAGCAGAGAGAGATCGAGATGAAAAAATTTGTATTACCGCACGGAGTTCAAATGTTATCTTTTCAAACTGCTGTACATTCTAAGGTGAAGGGTTTAATGTCTACAGCAACTTAAAAATAGGAGATTGATAGATTGATGGTAAAACAAACATCGCCTCAGTTTTGTTATGATAACAATCTTATCCCAAGCCAACACTATTTACTTCGCAGATCAAATTAAATTCTTTTCAGTTTAGTTTTACACTGCACTTGTTCTACCAGTATTGAGAAACATTAATCTTTTATTTATCGAATATTGTTTATGTTTGCGAGAAAGCTTCTCGGCTGTCACGACTTTGGGTTTAGAACTGACTGTTTTTCTTCCTCTCCCAAGGTATTAAAAGGACACACACATACCGAAAGAGTATTGACAATGAACAGTGACAGGCTGGTCCATATGACATGACACCCACCCAAAGGTAAAACAAACTTTTGCTTAAGATCAATCAATCGAATAAACTATAAGTTTAAGTTCCTCTAATTGACCTCTGTGTATGGAATACTTTAACTTAGAGTTTAAAAGAGAGGGAAAAAGTTAATTAATTGAGAGATTTCAAGAGACACTTTTAAAAGTCGTCACTACAAACAAAGTTTACAACAAACTGTATGCGTATCAATCTTAAAAACAAACTTTATGCTAAATCCTAAAAACACCGTGGACAGTGTTTTCTTCACGGACAGTATTACGTCACAACAAGCATTTAGTTCCATTACTTATTGGAAAATTAAAAAAAGAGAGGCAAAGTAACCAACAAGGAGCTTTAGAGAATGTAAATTGATTGGATAAAAATCATTCAAGATGATGGAGTCATCAAAAATTTTCTCTGCTTAAAAAAAGATGTCCGTCCGAAAGCGTCCAACAAATGATTAATGTCATCTTGCATGCGTGTCTGAATCTTTTCGTCTGGTTGCTATTGTGGTACTCAGCAACTATTGTGGTATTCAACGACTTGTTAAAGCACGAGTCGGTTATTACATAATGTAGCACGTCCCAACTAATTGTATTTCCTAGAGATTTTGGACTGTATGAAAAAAGTTGACGAAGCAGGTGCCACTATTTGGACTGTATGAAAAGAGTTGATGAAGCAGGTGCAACTATCCAATTTGGGTACTACCTAAGTAAACTAGAAATATAGATTCTCACTCATAAACAACTTTTTAGAACTTATACAGAAGAGAAGAAGCTGATTCCCATGTGACGTATTTCCCGTTTTCCCCGATATTCCCGTAGAGGAGACTTATCAAGTAATAATAACTTATCAAGAGACATTTGATAAATGATTTCCCGATATTCCGGTAGAGAGACTTATCAAGTCTAATAACTTACCAAGGGACATTTGATAAATGATTTCCCGATATTCCGGTAGAGAGACTTATCAAGTCTAATAACTTACCAAGGGATATTTGATAAATGATTTCCCGATATTCCGGTAGAGCGACTTATCAAGTCTAATAACTTACCAAGGGACATTTGATAAATGATTTCCCGGTTGTATAATGAGTACTATCAGCGGTGCCGTATCATTTCACACGAAACAGATCAGCCGTTGAAGAGCTCACTCTACCAATTACACTTAAGTGAGGCGAGATTTATCTCAGTTCGCCAGATAAATAAGAAAGCGCTAGTGTCTAAAACTTTTGAAATACTTGTCTTGTCCAAAAGCCAAATAGGATGAGTGATTCTATAATGGGATTATCTCGAGGTAAACAATATGTGAAAGTTCATAAGTCACCTTAAATAACCAATTAATTATTTTTAATCATTTACAGCTGGAAACAACATGAAAACACACACAAAAAAATCTTAACAAACCATATAAAATGATTATTTTACCAATATCGTCTTTGCTTTCTCTAACTCTCCAGCCATTTGTTCCAAAATTCCCAAATCAAATGAATTGTTGTGTTTCAATGTGTGTTATCACTGCAATGTATATTACCCTTCTGATCAGATCACTCAACGGACAATCTGCTTATAAACTAATATAATATTTCTTCTCTTGTGAACACAAAAAAAAATCTTGGTCAGCTTTGGCTCTTACTGGCTTATTGTCTTTAACAACTTCCACAATTTATTTTTTGCACTATGACGTAGTTGGTAAGGGTAACCAAAAATAGACACTTCTCACTTCTGACATGATCATGTCGTCACGCACGAAACAATGGTGTTGCAAACGAGGGCCAATGAAAATGACGTCTTTTCAATGCTTACTGACGGTTATTGTCGGTACTTCGTCGGCACAACAAGTTTTTGTGAGAAAGCAAGTTTTTCAAAATTAACAAGTCATGAAAAAAAAACCCTGCAAACAAACAAGACTTAAATAAATGTTTGGTTTTTTGTTGAAGATAATGAATTTGAAATTACTATAAACTAAGGAACTAAGCAATCAAGGAGAAACAAAAGAACTTATTGAAAGTTGATAATTTGTGAGGAATGAAACTCACCGTGGGAGGTTGTTTGAATAGTGTATAGTAATCAGTAAAGAAGGTGAAGCATAATAAAAGAATATATAGATGAATGTTTGGAAACTCTCAGACACAAATGATAACAATCACACGAAGAAAATAAATAGAAAAAGCTTTTAGTTGAATCATTCACCATTGTAAGGTGGAACTTGAGAGAAATCATTCCAGGAAATTGGTGTAACCAATGACACATCAATGTTCGCAATATGTTTTAGTATGTCATGTTACAAAGTCACCATGAATGACGCAATATCAAAAATCAATTAATGTATTTATACCCATATATCATCTTTTCTGCGAAAATGAAAATTAAACGTTATCAATATTGCTTGGTTCATGTATGTTTTTCCTTTTCATTTTTTGCGGTAAAAAAAAGAACTTTCAAAAATGTAGGCAAATTAAATAAAATTCACCAAGAAGTCCTTACCTGGACACCAAGCCTCATTACTACAAACTCACGAGACGATAAATCACAACGACAACAAAAAAAATGCAAATCGCTTCACAAAATTTATATAAGTGCCCGGAAAAATTGTTTAAATTGTTTATACTTCCGACAACTATAAAGGGAATTTAGTATTAGCAAAAAATCTTTCCAAATTTCTGTCAGTTTTTACATCAAGTTTTATGAAAGACAAACACAAAATGACATAAGAGCGTCCTTACAGCTTACAAGGTGCTCTAATTTCATAACAGAATTGATATATTGCTAAATTTCCGGCGACCGATCCGTGTAGCGCTGAGAAGTTAAAAGAGCATTTAGTTACGGATTATATGTGTAGTAATCAATCAAATGCTAAATCTATCACGACGTGAAAGAAAGAAAATATTTGCGATTTTCAGAATTATGAAAATTATGACGTCAACATAATTATGTAGATACTTTAAATTGATGATTAGTGTTACTTAATTGCACTCGTCGACGTCTTACAAAACATGACAATCAATCAAACTGCTACGAATCAGATTTCAATACTTTTTTGCCAAAAAGGAATTAATGTGGGCAGTAATTTGCAATTATCATGGTTGGGTGTGTACCAAAAATAGCATTAAATCTCTAATCCGTAATTTACCTTCACTTCACTTTGCCGTCATTTGTGAAGTCAACGTGCAATTTAACGTCTGACGTACTTACAATCCGACATTATAATTATGTCGTATTATGCTGTGACGTTCATGTCAGACAATATGCCAAAGGAAAAAAGGTGAATCGAGCGAAAGAAATTTACAAAGACGCGAAGAAAAAATTTAAGAACAAAAGTTGCTAAGTTACCATATAAACACTTTTATTGAGAAGAGATTTTGATGTTATTGAATATAACACAAGACGTGACCCCTAATCTTGCCAAAAGAAACTTTATCACAGAGCATAACACGCCAAACCTGCGTAGAAATGCTCCAAAAAACAGGTTTTCTTAGCCGTAAGCCAAGCCATTGGAAGACTTTGGTATGCACAATATCTTTAGCCAAGCACATCCGCCATCTTAGTACACTGTGATGATTATATACAAATAGAAAAGCGACTTATATCATTGGGAAAGTATTTTTAAAACGAGGCAGTTGTTATTGTTTTTGTTGCAGCTTGTTTGTTTCTTGAAAAATTTCACGATGTAAAGTAATTTCCGAAGACAAATACGACCAAATCGGATGAATTCCGTTACTTACATTGGAATTCCGTTACTGACAGACAAAACGAGTTATAATATGAAACTCTCAAACCGTGGTCTAACATTCAATGATATATCTCCTCATTCAACATCAGTGGACAAAAGGATTATGGGTAAGGGTGATTATATTGCCAGCAAAACAGTTACCTCATAATACTGCCATGCGAAGCCGCATCCCTCTAGTGGCGGGGGCAAAACTTAAGATCTGAATATGAGGTAAGCCTAGTACCAAACAACTATACCCAACGTGATAAATCAAACGTGACAAACCAGAACACGCAAGCAAGGTAGAAATTCTTGCGTTTTGGCGAGAGATTGAAATTCCAATGCCATTCTAAGATTTCCTTTCGCATCCAATTAGGATACTCATTTGCATAATTAGGTGGGAGTTTAACTGTGTGTTGGGAAAACCGTTTGTTTAATTCAGTATGGGTGTGATTTGCCAAGCAGATGAATGAAATTCCAATGTAAACGCTACAAAAATTCTGTCTGTGCAACTTTAATCTATCTTGTCGCCAACGGAGGTATTGTAATCATTAAAAGAAATAGCCATCACCAATTTGTCAGTTTTCAGGTCAATACGACTAGCCCGGTCGCCGCATCCTTCACGAAGTAAATTATTGTGGAGGTTCATGCAGCATAGAAATTCGACGATAAGAAGATTAAAAAATACGCAACGTGTAAACACGGTCTAAAGGGCCTTATTATACTGCACATAAAGATGAATCACAAAATGTTCTACAGTGGACGGGCATATTCTTCTTCCGTAGCCAACTCCAGGGCAGGGAGTTTCAGGACCAATTTTAGCCTGGTAGGTGAAAAATAAGGAATATTTGATATCACTAACTGTCAAATTTAGACTCAGCTAGACTATCGCGAGATTGTTTTTCAGTTATCGCGCGGGGTCGTGCGCACGGAAATTAAAGAAGGCCCAGCTTTAATCCGTGATTTCTCACGATCTCAAAAGGAAATAGTTGTAAGAAAAGACGGTGAAGAATTTTTTTAAAACAGCTGGGGGTTTTAGGGGGGCGCTGTAAGCCCTCCATAATGGGTTTTTTGCGGTTTTGAAGGTTTATCAAAGCGTAACAAGCGTACATTTCACGTGCAATCATAAAGTTCTAGCCTGTAAT
>JAYRBV010025572.1:0-10606 GCA_036023255.1 Mitrocomella polydiademata
AATTAGGAAAGCATTGTGAAAGAAGAGTCTAATCACTAGGTACTGCAAATCAAGTTAAATAGAATATCTGTTTACTTATGCTGTTAACTTTCGCCTTACGGGAAATATATAATTATAAAGTTTATAAGAACTGTCACAAGGCTGGCTAAAATATAATTTGTCTACAATACCAAAAATAATATAGTGGCAAGAAAGTTAAAAAAGCCCCTTATTTTACCACGTCTTATCCTCTCACCCTAGTACCAATGATCTGCTTACCACAGGATACCAAAACATTGATGTTGGGGGAGAGGTTGTTGAAAAGAATTCCCTGGTTTTGCCACTATTAATATTTGGGATTGTAGCTATATCATTAATTTTCATTTTTATAATTCAGGTGACTCAGAAGAATTAGAACATATGGTGCACAGCATGCCAGATCTGCATGCCGTTCATTGGGGAGATAACATTATGAATGCGATACCTCATTCATTTCAAAAGATTCTACAGGTGGAAAAAGAACACGAGCACCACGAGAAGGAAGCACAAGAACACGAAAAGATGTTGAAAGAAGTTTTAGAAGGTAAAGGAAAGCATCACAACCAGCACCACAATCTTGTCCATGGTCATTTAACCGATGGCCATGGTTACAATGATCACCAAGTTGGACATTTGTATGGAATGCATGGATATGGTTTTGACTTGCACACCGATAAAGGACATAAAGAAGAAGACAATACTCATGCTGATAGTCATCATTCCGAACAAGAAATGGCACACCATGAAGAACACGACCATTTTCACCACCCTGGCTTTGGTGGCAGTACAGAATTTATTGGAGATGAAGTCGATTTTGAAAGAGGAAAATTTCACGATGAACATGATGAATTTGGAGAGATTGATAATCATGCATTCAATCATCATTCTATGAGACATCATCATCCTCATCATGAAGAAAGAGAACACAGTCATCACATGATGCACCATGAACACGACACGAGTAGAGGTAACGAGCATCGGGATGAGCATAATCATCATCTTGATACTGAGCAACATCATAGCCATCGTCATCACCACCATCACCACCACCACAAACATCATAATCAACAAGCCATGTTTAAGGGACAAGAAAGCCAAAGCATAAAAGGAGAATCTGGAATACATCATAATCAATACCATCACCATGGTCATAACTCCGACGGTGATCAAGATCTGATACATCAACATCGTCACCATAAAAAACGGTGTTGTAAGCCTACGAATGAATCAGCTGATGAAGAAATTAAACGAACTTTGTGTAAACCATGCAACATTTCATCAGGTAGTAAACGCCAAGAGGAAAATGGGGATGAGGTAGAAGAAGAAGGAGGGGATGTGAAAGATCACGATGATGACGGTATTGACACTGGAGATGAGCACGATGATGAGTTGTATCACGAAGACCACGAACACCAACATAAGGGCGACGATGATGTAGAGGAGCTGTATCCTGATGATGGAGATAAGCACCATGATGGCGAACCGCAATTTGGAGAAGAACATCATAAACCTGAAGAGCACCATCCAGGTGAGCTTCATAATGGAGCTGGTCAAGAGAAGGATAGTAAGAAAGAACATGATAAAGAAGAGGATAAGGAACAAGGTCACCATCATATGATACACCATGAACAAAATGAACATCTTCATCACCACGAGTTCCCAATTGTTCATATTGATCACGATGAGAATGTCCATCAAGATCCAGGTAAGAGAGAAGAGGTTCCGAAAAACTGTAGATGTTTTATGTATTGAGCTCCATGATAAATACTTCAATGGAAGATTCTTCTTGGATTAATGAACATCCTCGGAGGTATTAGTATAGATACCATAGTAGGTGTGTTAAGCGATTAATAATCGGTTAACTACGTGATGAGTTGAGCATGCAGTGTTAGACACACCTACTACTGAGTTTGTCGTAAAACTCTCAATAAGAGATATCTTTCTCTGAGAGTTAAGAATTAAAAAATATATTTTCTGGATTAAAGACCTCAATTCAAACCAAATCAAAAAATATTTGTTTATTCTCAGGTGAAACTATCCATAACGAGCATGAAATGATTCAAAATCAAGGAACACATGTTCACGTTCACGAACATGCTCACCATGAAATTGACAGTGATGATCGAACCATCCCACCAGATGTTGCTCATGAAGGTCCAATATCTCCATTACCAGCTTTCCCTGGTGAGCAATTCCATGGGCCGGGCATAAGAGATGCACCAGATGTTCATTTTGAAGATGAAATGGATACTAATAGATATCGGCATAAAAGAAGTATCATAGAAGGTATTTTGATGTCCTCGTTTAGACCTGTTTTATATTAAAAATACATCGGAAAATAAAGGAACTACAACTGTCAACAATCTGATTATTTTCTAGAGATTGATCCCAAAAAACAAGAACCTTATGTCTCAATAAGTATTGTAGAAGGTATTTGGATATCCCTATTCTTGAAATCCTTTTTTTTTATTATTATTATTAGTTATTTTTTGTTTGTTTTTTTGTTGTTTTTTGTTTTTTACTTTTTTTGCTGTCGTGTTTCCATCAAGTACTTTCCTAAACAAGAAAAGTTTTCGTTTCAGATTTCAGATTTTAAATTCAAATGATATCAATATATAGAGCTGCAGCTGTTTTCTGATATTTTTTAGAGAAAGTTTCCAAAAGACAAGACCCATACGGCTCAATAGGACATTATCCAGAAATGCACATGGATATTCACGAACTGGGACATGAAGAGATTCATTCTGAACACGAAGGACATTTTGGATGCCACAATGGTGGTGGATACGACTGGTGTCCTGATGGTATTGGCTTCGGTGGACATCACAATCACCACAACCACCACCATCATCGACACCACCATGGACACCATGATTATGATTACGATGATGATGGCGATTACGATGAAGAATATATTCATGAAGGTTCAGGAGAAGAAGACCAACATCATCATCAGCATCACAAAAAACGCCACAATGTGACGGATACTCAAGGTAAAGATTGTTATTAGCATTTAAGAACTCTTGTCAAATGTGATCTATTCAGTATTTAAAAGGTTGTTAACAATGAGGGCACTTGTTTACGTGGTAAACAGTGGAGATAATCTACATAATTAGCAGTGAAAGTTTATCTCACCTATTTGATCGGTAGCACATATTTTAAATCTTAAGTAACAAGTTAAGAGTGAGCTTGGTCCTATTCTTTCTGTAGAATTGTACATCTTTATGAGCATTTTAACATATACTTTAAGGAAAATCTGTACGGCGTGTTTACCATGGAGTACATAACGAAGAAGGCGTCAACAAAGTAAATAATAAAAAGCCAATAAGAGTCTATCATGGAATACACAAAGAAGACGCAAGTGGCTCAGGTGAAAAAGAAAGTAAATAGATATGGGAATTGTTTTCTTTATGCATGTAACAAAAAAAGGTGTACTATTGCGTGTATATATAAGACTGGATATTGTATAATAAGCCTATACTAACTGTTTAGGAAGGAAATACAAGAGAATATTAACTGACGTCAAGTATTGCACGAGCTTACTAGGGCAATGGTTGACGGAGGCCATTTCCCGACTAAACAGTTAGTATATGGATTATTACTCGAGTTTAGGTTAGCCTGTTTCGGGAGGAATAAAATCTTGATAACTTAACTAACATGCTTTTGCCTTTTGCTGACGGATATAGTTTTGGAACTCTTCATTGGATAAAGTAATTTTTTTTTAGATATGTGTTTCTTAGTTAAATTCAATATTAATTCCAAAATCAAAAGTAGTTTCCATTTGGTTCTCAGACATTTTTTCACTACTTTATTCACTTGGTTGGTGTTACAGCTTCGTTTTTTCAAAGAGACACTTCAAACGTCGTCACATGACGATCTAGTGTACAGACCGCCATGACATGTCTATTCGAACGCAAAGAAACCAATCAATTGCTCTTAATTTGTTTGTGTCGTTTTCGGCTCTTCTATTCGGGTAATAACTCCTCTTTATTCAATTTTTCAATTTTTAGTTTATATAAAGCAACACCATTATGAAGACTATCAAGGTGAAGATAATGGTAGCGATGACTATATCGATCATGAACAACAGATAGAACCTCCTAATGCAGAACCTCAATACTTTAATGGTCATATATATCTTGCCATTCCTCATATCAGAGAACAGCTACCGGAAGAGCCGGAAGAGCACCACCACGGTGACTTTCATGATGAACCGGATCCTGTTAATCACATAAACAACAAAAAAAGTGCCAAGGAGAAAACAGACCGTCATGCAGCATCAAAATATTCCCATAATCCAAAACCAAAGGAAGAACAGTTACCTGAACACCAGGATATCCAAGACAATGGTATTGATAGAATCGTTCACGTTACCCTTCACAATGATTCAAGTAAAGGTTATACTTTTCTCCTATTATTTTGGAATAAACTTTGATATAGCTATTTTAAGCTTTATTGTTCGAGTCTAATTCGCAGACCTTGATAAACAACAGTTGTCTTTGCAGACGATACAAATTAGACCGCGTGTGACCATTACTCTTACTTTCTATTCCATTTCTTAATAGACTTGGTGAAACGCTTCATCGTGAGACAACAAAACATGAAACGCCACAAGCATCGCAATTCAAAGAAAAATAATCGGGTCCTAAAAACCCAAAAAAGATTTTCTAACACTCATTTGAATCTTTTTACCGTGCAACACCCGCCCAAGAACGTGATAATTAACCCACCTCAAGAAAACAAAGGTAAACAAACCCTTTGCAATTATGCGCATGGAAATTTTGAACTCAAAGGGGATAATTGGAAAAGGCAAATTACACATGGAATACCGTGCCATTCAGTTGTGGAGGGTCATCAAATACATAATAGACCCACTGAGGCTTTAAAAGAGTCTGTTGCTTCTGCGTTGTTGGACGATGATGATATTCTACCTTCAAGTTATGACAATCATGCTGAAGAAGAAAAGACTGACAGCAAACCTTTTATACCTTCTGAGAATGAACTACACGAAGCAGATATGTCCAAACAAGAAGAGTTGCATGGGAGTTTACAAGGAAATACGGAGCATACAAACAAAGATTACCAAGGTAGAGAAACCTGTATAGCGTTAAAAAACTGCATAACATTAACACATAAACAATGTGTTTTTTAAAAACTATTGTTTGAAAATTTATATTTAATTTTTTTGTGGACCTTGTAATGCTAAACCTTTGTTACCTGTATTTTAGATTCACCTCACAATGCAATAATCACCAACTACGATACAATTCACCATGATCTTAAAGGAGCGATTCATACTGACATTCATCAGCATGATACGATGCACCGCGACTCTCAAGAAGCATCACATACAAATATTCATCCTCTCATAGAAGCCTTAATATCAGGAGGTACCGCTCATCCCCAAAATATCAACACTACTGATGGAAACACTCACGAGGAAGATACAAATCCATATTTCACAACACAAGATGAAGAACATCAACATGAAGAAAATACTAGACATGATTTTCCATGGAATAATGAAGGTAATACTATAACTTTGTATTTGTCCGTATTTGCTTTAATAAAGTAATTTTTTCAAAAGCATTTTTCATGCGTATACCATCAGAAGTACTGTTTTATACTAATCTTCCTTTGAGATCTTCCTTATCATGTTTTGTGTAGTACATGCGATCTTTGTCCATGGAATCCTGTAGAATTCTCTGTATTTCATTTTCTCGACTCTTTTAGATTCACCAGGAAACATATTAAAGGCAATTTATAATTCACCATACAACGATTATCACACGCTACCAAACGTTAACATACACCCCGCTATACCATATCCTATGCAACAGTTAAGTCATGATGAAGGTTGCAAAGGAGGAGGAAAGTGTGTCAAAGTAATGGTACCGGAGCATGCTGTATCTCCAAACAATATTGCCAGCACTGTTCAAAAGGTTTTGCAGAATCACCGGGAACAGGGAACAGCAGGAGTAAATCATAAAAGAACTGTGAAAAAGAAAAATGGTATTAGACTAGGAAAATTGATCAAAAAAGGTAGGTTGATGCAACTATGATTGTAACTCTAAGAACCTTTAATTACGCAATGATTCTTTTAAGAAGATGACTTTGATATAGTCAGATTTGATATCATTCATTCCGGTGATGTTACCTCAATTCTGAAAAAAATCTTGTATCTTAACTTTTCCGGTTATTTCTCAGATAAGAGAACAGATCATCACTACCACCATCACTTACATCTTGATCATCCATACGTTGGTGAGAATGGATCAGTGGATCATGAGCAAGATAGTCACATCCATGAACCTGACATTGGTATTGACAGCTTCAATGGTCACATTCATCCAGCAATTCCTCATTTCAATGAACAAATTGACGAAGAGGTATATTTATACTTTTAGATATTTTGATAGTTTTTTATGGTATTCTATTTGCTTTATTGGTAAACGAAGTAGAATCAAGCGTCAGCAAAAACCAAAAAATGCACGAAGGACACTCCAGCACATAAGCTTGCTGAGCTTTACCGCTGTGCTTTTCTTGCTTCGTTATCGAAAAAAAGTGCATATAATAGGGATCCATAAATAAACTTTTCTAATAGCACCAATATCAACATCATCATCATGACCACCACGAAGAACATAAGAAAGATGATGACGATAAACATGACAACAAACATGGCGGCGATCACCATGAAAAAGGTGACTTAATACTTGAAACTTGAAACAAGAAAACTATATATGTTAAATGTAATTTGATATTCCTTAGACTTTTAGAGGTTGATCATGCCTTTAACATTCCTCCATAATTCAATTATAATCAAGAAGTACAAAATATGAAGGTAAGGAGGTACATTATTACCAAAGCAAATGGATCATTACTTTAATCTCTTTCTGTAAGTATTGACTCAAAGAAACTGGTTTCTTCCATTGAATAAATAAGAACTAAATAAGAAAAATGTTGATTGATTGCAGGTGATAAGAATCATCCCCATCATTATCATGACGAACAACATCCAGAGCCACAATATCCACAAGATCATGATCAAGATCGAATTGTTCATGTCAATTCTCCCCATCCATGGTTGATTCACCAAGGTATTTAATGGAAGTCTGAATATGGGGTGGGGGCAGCAGCGTATTTACATATTCAAGCTTCTATCCAGATGTGTAATTAACAATTAAAAGGTCATCAAACCATTAACAAAACTCTAATGCGGTTGATTCTATTTTCTAAATACGCCGCAGGGGAGCTATGGCTATCTATCTTTCTATCTATCTATTTAGCTATGAATTTCCACCCAAGATTGCCTCTTCAGTACTTAGAAGAATATTCGTCTTCGTCTAGTACCGCTATAATTTATTAAAAAAATAAATATATAAAATCAACCAGTTTATCAAATGCAGGATACTCTCATTTTTTTTTTAGATCCAGAAGAAAATGCAGCTGTTAAAAAGAATCTTCTTGAGAACTTAATGAAAATATCACCATCGGGTACTAAGAAAGGTGGGTAAAAATTATACCAATTGAGGTAGATTGTACAATATCCCACCGACAACTGTTGTTGCAGTAGAAATTTATGCTTGTAGGGCATATTCAAGCTTCTACAGTAGTATATAATATATTTCTTCTGTAAAGGGCACAGGAAAAATCTTCTCAGAAAACGACACCATACCCACGATGATGAGGAAGATGAGGAGGAAGATGACTGCGACGATGATTGTGATGACGATGAAGAAGAGGAAGGCTATGGTTTCGAAGGAGAAGGTGGATCCAACGACTTTCTGGAACATTCCATTCACATTAATGAACCAGATCCAAATCTCCATAGATTCAATGGTCATGTCCATCCAGCGATTCCTCATCTGTTCGACCAAGTGGAACACCAGCCTTACCAACCTCACTACCGAGTCCAGCATAGTCGTCACTCAGCCCATCCTGGTCGTGGTGGAGGAGGAGGGGGTCAGGATAAAGCCCATTCTGGTGGCGGAGGGGGTCAGGAAAAGGAGCAGCATGGAGTTGGTCATCCAGAACATCAACATCCTGAGGATCACGATAAAGATCGATTAGTTTACATCTCTCCTCATCTTCATCATCATTACGGTAGGGTGTTATTTAAGTAAGATATGCAAACAATGCGCGCATCTGATTGTTGCATTAGTATTTTCCCAATCTGTTTTAGGTATCTACGAAACTTGTAATTTTAGGGCCAGACTTATGAACAAGACTACGTAATTAGAAAACTTCGATAGCTTACAATATGGTTACAATAGATACGTATACCCATAAAAATACCATTATTGCAATTCAATAGAAAGCATTATTAAAGGGTTGATATACACTGCAAGAATAATTGTTTACACAGTTTAAAGAGATTGTTGTGTCTATTTAGATAGATATCTAGATATTAAAAAAAAAATGAAAAACGACTAAGCTATGAAGCCAAACTCTTTATCTTTTTCCCATGTAATGTAGATGAATTAAGTTGAAAAGGTTTACAAAAGTACGAATCGTTTGAATTTGATTCAACCGTCTCGATCATGCTATCTACTGCAGCTAACATCAAGAAAGCAGCTTGATATTATGTCCTATATAGTCTATACTTGTAATTAATTTTGTTACTTTCGATTTCTCTTTAAAAACAAAGACGTCGATGACCATCACCATGGATATTACGATGACGAGGACGAGAATGGTGACGATGAGGAGGATGATGATGAAGAAGATGGTGATAATTTAGATAGGCGAAATATCAAGCAATATGCAATAAGTAGTAAGCTTATATCCTACAGTTTGTTAGAGTTTTGTTACCTATAAAAAACATTTTACAAATACCAGTCGTTTAGTTGAAAAATAACTATAGCAAGAAACTGAAGAGGCTATACTACGTAAAATGTTCGAATAAATAATAAATAATGAGAATTTAGCGTCTTTCCCCAAGAAACAATCTTACTTTACGGAAGAGGTAGGTCCTGAGTTCCCAGCAACGCATTTTAAAACATATCGAAGATTGCACTTAACAATTAAAAAGGTAAGTATAACAATTAAAAAGACTACCATTTGCAATGTGTGACTATATGCCTGACTACGTTCTCCTTACGTGTCTGATATTGGAACTTATGATGAATGAAAACGAAAGTAAACAAAATATGAATAATTAATGACAAAATCTGTCGTTCTTTTATTAATGCATCTGGTTCCGGACTTTCATTCCTCGGATATTCGAGTCATGATGTTTTTTTCCCTTCCAGATAAGAACACGAGTAGTGACACAACAACAACAATTTCACGTGTCAAGAGGCACTCTCGTCGCCATCATGGTTTCCATCACCGATTCAAAAACTCCTATGACAGTGACGATGATGGTGACGACGACGACGATGACGACGATGACGAGGGTGGTTATCGGAGAACGACAGGTCGTGATGTTGCTCATCTTAGTTATGAAACTGAAAAATTTGGCAGAGATATGTCTCATGATATCGATGAGGGTACACATAGAGTTGAAGCTATTAGTGACAATATGGAAAATTCTAGTAGGTTTTTTACTTTGTCATTTATTTTATTTCATGTTTCCTGTCTACGTTCGACAATTAACAGAGGCGGATCTAGAACTGTTTTAAAGTATGTGGAGAAGAGCGAAATGCCATAATGTATTGCTATTTTTCAATGAGTGTAGCGACGTTTCATTACATTCCACACTTCTCCACATACTTTAAACCAGTTCTAGATCCGTCTCTGATGAAAACCTTCTTTCAAGCCCCTTCAACTTTTGATTCGACTTGTATTTTTGTGACACAACGTGAGTCATTAATATTTAGATCATAAATTGATTTAGAAACAGAATAAGTTGTACAACGATAGGAGTGTAATTGGGAAACACCAGGGGAAATCTTTGGATGTGCATACAGGAAGAGTCATCAGAGAAATTATAGAAACTTATACGCATACGAAAACAAATTGTATCTTTAGTAAATCAGGGGATTGCAAGTGTTCAACATTTTGGAGACGAAATTGAGGCTCCCGACTACGATCGACATGGTCATTTCTATCCCAACGTTCACGAGTACGACATTGCTGGTGAGGTTGAAGCCCGGTTTCCACATGCAACACAACACAACATGATTAATGCTGTATTAGAGGATCACTCCCACCGGAAGCAACAAGACAATTTACCGTTAGGACGTACCGTCCATTATCATCGTGACAAAGATGATGATGACGAAGATGATGAAGATGACGATAGATGATTGTACCAACTTTTTAAAAAGGAAATATCGTCGGGCGGGAAAAGCGCCGATTTTCCCCCTCCCGCACGAATGTTCGAGATTGTGGCGGGAATCAAAGAAAACGGCCTGTATAGTTACTTTACGCTAAACCAACTTATGATGGTTAATAAGTTTTTAAGAACCTTATATTTGGAAATACAGTTCCGTTTTACTTATCGAATGTATATACAAAAGGTTGATATTAAAATTGCAAAGAATATATCTATATGAATAATAAACATCTAATACACCTTTTCGACGCAAAATTCTACCATTATGATTTTACACTAAACTCAAACTCAGTTTCCTCCTTAGCT